>JABMBR010010835.1:0-41724 GCA_018881525.1 Meteorus sp. PSUC_FEM 10030008
TAGATTAGTGTTAATGAATAACTTCATAATTTTTTTTTCACTATGATCGTTATCACCGAATGAGTGCAGAACTTGACAGAAAAGAGAAAATATATTGAATAAAATATGAAACGTTGGAAAGACAAGAACAAAGTGCTTTTATTATCATAATATGCAATGCTCAATGTGATTGTCTGTGTTGAAGTGGCATTGTTGGTTAGACCTTTTTTCGAAAAATCTAGAATCTATTTCCTTATTTTCTCGATATTTAACACTGCGAAACAACATTCAACGTTATCGTGCTGTCAATATAATTTCCTTTCACCCATTTTCGAAGTCATGAAAATTAAGAAGAAAATTATAATAGAAAACGAATGATGATTATTGAATTGATATAAGTTTATGACTTTCAGATAGAATATATATTTTTGTATAGTTGTATCATCATTACGTTGAATACGGTTGAGTGTAAAAATAATGAAGAGAAAAACCAAAAAAAAGGAAAACGAAAAAAAAAATATTGACTTCATACAATTAGCAATTAATTTACTTCTTTTTTTTTACAAATGATTTGCTATGGCGGAATCATAGAGAATATTGAAACACTGGTGTATTTTTTCCGTACTCACACACTCTTGGTGGATTGAACGAGAAGGAAACCAAGTATGAACTATGCTATCAAGTGATGAATGAAAATTTAGCATGAATATTAAGAAAAGCAGTGGGATAAATGTAAATTTGTAAAAGATGCAGATTAACTACTGGCAGATAGTGAATGGTATATAATTATGTGTGTACAGTGCTAATAGATATTTGAAATCAAAGTCACAAATAAAAATTTTGCATCATAGACGTACACTCATTTTTTTGTATTTGCATTACTATGAAAATCAAGCATCTAAGAATAGGCCGATCTTATTTCGGACTTCTAATTGAAAGCTGCTATTCCCATGCAACTCCCTGAATTGGCAATGGAATATTGAGCATTTCGAGTTGGTTCCCTGGTTATCATGGGAATGTCTGATGTAACATCTCCAATTCAATCCTTCAAGTTTGCAAAGAAGAACCATAGCAAATTTTTCAATGCATATTTTTGGTGTGAGTCAATGTGCAGGCTCTTCTTTACCAGCTGTCGATGACCGAAGCATAATCAAAGAGCAGATCTTCATCCTCCAGTATGTACAATGGAAATGATAAGGATGGGCTATGAAATTGTCAATATATTACGATCCGCAATTCAACAGCATTAGTTTTTTTTGCATTTACCAATTCGCAAATAAAATTCAGTAAACTCAATTTTTCGAAATCCAAATCGAATGAGTGGCGCACGCAAATTTTTCATGTGCAGCGCATGTCAATCGAACACTCTCGATTCCTATTCGATTGTTCGATAAGGACGCGTGATCCACTTATCAGCCAATGAGAAGCAACCAAGAATAATTCAAAAATATCTCTCTGGTTTCGTATGTTAACCGCCATTAATCCCAAGGAGAAAGCTTGTGGGATCGTTCGGGATGAAGAATCATGAAAGCAACAACATAAAATAGTGACGTTTATTTTATTATCGTAACATTTATCATTGATGCAACTCTCCTCATGGCATTTACGTATTTATTCCATTGTTTTTCTGTCTGTGTTTCATATATTTCATTATGATACATAATATATACATATATATGTATATGACGCTCAATGTGCAGATTGATTCAGCTTGATTTTTCTCTCCATTCTCGTTCTCAGTGCTTTCTCCAATTAATTCATCTAAATTATTCGGGAATATTCGAAATTGATCAACGTGTGTTTCTTTTATAAGTTCATCTTTTTTTTTTCATCACATTAACTTTAATGAATGTTTTCATAGTGAGCATTTTTTATTACACGAAATGTGCAGAGTGTGCATGTCTGCTACAGACACTTTTCTGATTGTGCGTATAACATTATTTGAAGTTGGGTGATTCTTATTTTACATCAACGTCTGCTTTCCACTCCACATTTACCGCACGATTATCTTGGTGAGTTGCTCTTTTTTATTTTATTCATTTTCTCAATTTTCAAAATTGTCGTGATGATTCTATCACAAATATCAATGTCAATTTATTGAGACAAACAAGAATATTTCCAATTGAATATTAAGCCGTATTTATATAAATAATTTGCGTTTTTATTTTCGAATACATAATGTCGAATCGTTGCATGAATACATTCTAACTCTTCACGAATTAATTCATTTCTTTTTTTAAAATAGATAAATTTCAAATTATTAAAATTGGTAATTCAATTCATTACGATTGAATGAAACAGCAAATTTTATGGCAGTGAGTATACCACTCATTTATATACATATGAATATATGTATTTTTATGAGAACATATCATATGTCTACATTTTTAGTTGGTTTTGCATTGTTAGCATGTATTAACAAACTTTTCGGAATTCATATCGAGACTTTCATAATTGAACAAGTCAGCGAACATTATCTGGTTCGATGAACATTAAATGGATGATATAAGAACAGCCTTTGTGTCCTTTTGTTTAATCGCATCACGATAATTTCAATACAGTGCGTTACTTATGCTGGTTGATTCGAATTATGAATGGAAATTAATCACATTTCTATTTTCTTGGTTTTCAGTTTTTCATCTCAATTCATTTTTCATATTTCATTTTCTCATTTGCTGGCAGGTCATTGTTTGAACATTTTTTATTATTCTCATCATTTGGCACATGAGATATTTCATTAATAGTATTCGGCTGTTCATTCTTTTCGCATATCGACTTGAAAACATGGAGCGGTATAGGAGAAAATAAATATTGTTTTATAGAATTATTCATCAATATCATGAGCAACATTGTTGGCTTCAATACGAGTTTTATCATTTTATACAACAATTGAAAATAACTCTCTAGGAAAATAAAATGGAATTTATTCTTCTTCTTTTTGTGATTAAGATGGACGATTAGTACTGATTTTTATTTATTCTTCAAAATATTTCCGACTGATCCTGAATTCTATATACACACACGTATATATATATGCATATTTTATTTGTTAAAACATATATGTATATATGTATGGGCGCTTCTATTTCATTTCATTTCTCATTAGCACCAATCGCGCAATACTCCATCTCTAAGGCAACAAAAATATAAGTTCACGTGAAGAGGAAGGAAGGAGATGTGGTTTAATTGTTATGTTTTCAATTTATTAGAATTTCTCTAAGAGATAACCTGCATGCAGTTGGCTCATTGTTATTCTACAGATAATCTATGACTCATTAACAGTTGAACAGCAGTCCAAATATTTTATACTTTTATTTCTCTTGACATCATTTAATTATCTATTTGTCTCTCTCGATTTTCTGTTAATCATTAGAGGGATGGAAATGGGAATTAAGGTTTGTCGAATCAGTCAATTATAACTTGACGTTGAATCTCTTGTTTATGTAGGGAAATTGAATCAATGACAGGACCGAATGAGAAAGTATAGAAGTGACAAGTGCGGGAAGTCAATTCCACAACAATATGTTGTGTAGAATCATACAGAGTAAGAAACAAAGAATATGAACATTGCAGTGGCAAAATTATGTGCACACGAACATAATATTCATACTATTGGATAATGATATTATGTGTGGCAATGACGTGAATATTCGTTCTTCTTCTTGCAGTTTAAAACCACTTAAACACTGCTGGTAGCATGTGAATCTTCGAGGGTTGCCAAACTGCTCGCGCGTAATGACGCTAGACTTAGTGAGCTCTGATTCAATTCATGTGAATCCTCACAATGGAGATAAAGCCGTGAACTCACTGATTTATGACAATCGGGACATAGACGTTTTTTCTTTTTATCCCGCCGTTTCAAAATGTCAAATGCACACCTGAAAAGACAGAAGGCAATAATGTCTCTACACATACAAAAATGTGTATCATAGATACCAGATTGAACAATTATTTTGATTATTCAAAATAGTCTTCCCCATTCAAAGAAATTATACAATCTCAAATGTCACACCCTTACCTTGCATGCAAAATATGCGAGCAGGGTAGTGCCTCAAGTGAATCAGCGTCCAAACCAAATGGCTCGTTGCAACCACCACATCTGAGCTCCAAATCTTCCTCAGTTGCTGCGGCAATTCGCTCATGATGATTTTTTTGTTCTTCATCCCCTAGAGAGCCATAGATTCGCGATAGTCTGCATCGCACAGTTCTTACGAGTAACTAAAACAGAACGAAACAGAATACAGATAGGAGGTACGAGAAAATAATGACCGTTCAAGATTTTTTACTCTTCCCAAACTGAGGTCGTGGACGTGTGACGATGAAGAAGAATATGCTGATTTGTATCTCATTAGTGATATGGCCCTGGCATACTTTTACGACTAGTGCTTTCATTTTTACGTTTGCGTCACTCAATCTCTTCATTCATCTCTGCTTCTTCTCATCTACTTATGCATTTATTCATACAGTCAGCCATCATTTCACTTCTTACCTTAGCACCAACAGAGCTGGCAACTTCGAGTAATCGTGTGTTGAATTCCAATGGCCTGCAGTTACATATTTTATGTTGAAGTCGAAGTGCTTCCAAACATCTGGCAGCGCCATCCATTGCTTCCATTTGACATAAGCGATCACCAGTGGCTGCTGCTGATCCCATAGCACTTTCGTATTGACGAAACGCTTTCTGCAATGAGTTGAGCTACTTTCAAAACTACGTAATTGTCTTCATTATCATATAATATCAGTTGAACAACAACAACAACTACGATCCAATTCACTTTGAAAATTTTTCCTTCAACTAATATCTAACTTTTTTACGCATGTAAATTGGAAGTTATAGATTTCAAGTTTATATTAATGAACGTCATCAATTAGACATCAGTGTTTTTCTGCATAAAAGAATATGAAAACATATGCGCATTCAAATTCTTCTACATCTAATGATGAAGGGAGAACTTTTTTCGGTTCTTACATTTATGTCCGATTTCTTTCGGTATATATCTCCCATTATTCTTATACTCCGAGCATAACTTGCTTGATCACCAGAGACCAATGATAGACGGGTTGCTTCCTGAAAATTCATTCCATTCAATAGTCTATAAACAATTGATAACGTAAAGTAATCATTGTGAACATGCGAATGTAGTTAACTGTTTGGACGAAAAAACAGAGATGATTGTTACCGACGTCTCCAAATCAGACAGAATGGTCATGATTGGAAAAAATCTTCACCATAGACTGACTTTGAGTACTTTCCATTCTGAGAATACTCCAACAAGGAGTTGATTTTAATGCTCGGAATAATTACTACCACATTTACAAACTCAGTCGAAATTAGCGTGTGCGTTTAGGCAGGAGTGAAAGAAACTATACGAACACCACACTTCATCAAAATTCCATACCGAGCAATAATCATGAGCGTCACCAAGTTCTCCTTTCTTCCTGAGTGCCGTTGCCATTTGCAGCAGAGCAGCACGATGATGACGTGAATTCAAATCGCCAAGTTGCAAACCTCGCGATAGATCATACGCTCTTGCTGCATAACGGGCGCTTTTGTCAGCGTCCTGGAGACGACAGAACAGTTCTGACAGCCCCACATAAACCTTCGAAATTAAATTCAACATTCAGATAACATTTAGTAAATACAATGAGACATGAATTCTACTTGAGTTCCCCGTTTCGTTCTCGAGATCATCTCCATCGCCTTCTGCGGTTTATCTGATGGATATTTCTATGGTAATTAAACTTTTCTTTAATTAACCGCTTGCGAATCTACGAAGATTATCAAGATATACTGAAATCTTATCAGTGTTCATGAACGGTTTTCTTTACGGGTTACGGTAAAAGTCACCGTGTCACTATATACAACCGTAGGAGATATGAAACTTGTGTGGATTCCGATAGCAATTCTGAAACTTCTTGTGTTGGACGAAGCAGGAATTATATTTAAGGTCAAAGGGAACAAATCGCGAATGCTGATTAATATCTAGAGAAGAATATCCGAAACAAATTCATGCAGTCGTGGCAATTCGGAAAATTTTTAAATGTAAAATGATGCTTGGAAAAGTTGACTATTCATAAATTCTCTGCTGGTGGTTGATTCATTAGTGATAATAAAGATGACTTCGTCTACTATTCATCGAGTGAATTTATCATCAAACTAAAAAACTCAGAAAGGAAATGCGTCGTCGATGAAAGTATTATTACTTATCAAATGTAATTGTCCTTGGACACCGATTCATGTGAGACAATGAGACGAACCCAAATCAACATGAGAATCTCCATAACACAATTCATATCATACCTGGAGTTCTAATGAAGGATCTTGTATGGAATGAGCGATTTTATGAGCTCTTTGAAAAGCTTCCAGCGCTTTACAAAATCCTGCTAATTCCAGATGAACTCGACCAACTGTTAAGTGCACCAAACCAGCGGTGGCACATTGATCGCACTCATTGTACAAACTTGAATCAAACAAACGTTAAACACAAACGTGATTGTCAATTGTTGGATATGACTCTGGATGACACACTATTGTGTAGAGCATCCATGCATATTTATTCTGTAACCTCACCTGTGTCTGGCGAAAGCTAATGCTCTTTCAAGAGCTCCAAGTCTTTCATGCGCTCTGGCCAGATTCAAATACGCTTCGGCACGCATATTTGGTGAATCCAACTCTTCAGCGATACACAATTGTCTCTGAGCGAAATCTATGCTGTCTCTGTAAGATGAGAAAACAATTGGAATAGATTATTAGCAGGATATCAAACAAGGACATTATCGATTGGATAATTAATAATATTCCACATGGATATTCTTCTTTTCCTAATATTTTCTAACCCTGTCCATTCATGGATCAAATACCAAATAATATTCATATGCTGCAAAAATGTGGTTTTGATGTGTGGACATATACCAGAGCAGATGAGCAGAATGGAATGCTCATTATCTCAAGGACCTTGTGCTACATACGGAACTTTACATTATGATGCGACGACAATTTCACCCAATAGGATACCATTCTGACATCACCAGGTGGATGTTTGCCTGCGAGTCTGATAATGTCCCGCTGTATCTTTGTGTCCGTTCTCAACACATTGCATTGTATAAATTATTTGCCCTGCGTTCAAGCTTGACTACTGTGTTCAGCTTCAGTGTAGCATACGTATGTGGTTGGGACATTGCATACATTGCATAAATGAACGATGCACATGTGTCTTCCTTCATATACCACACACTCATTATGGGTGAAATCTAATGTCACAAGATAATTCCTAGCCATTGTTTGAATACTCTCAGTATGACTTTTAAGTCTGGAATGGTGTCAAATTGAATCAGAGTTTTCTGATAGTTAACAAAATATGTCAGTCAAACTTCAAAAATTTGTGTACAACATTGTTACACCACAAAACTTCATGACATGCATTTCACCACAAAAATTTCTCAACCTTGTATGGTCGCATATTCTCTGAGAAGTTCCATTATCTCTCAAATAAGTATTCCATTCTATCCTACATCTATTCAACGTGCATACACATACATAATATGAAGATACACCAACGTATATGAAGGGGTTCTCTGGCTCAGAATGTCCGGAATTTGCTACTTCGTACTCACATGGAATGCATAATATTCAAAAAATGTTTCAACATATTATACTTCAACTAGGAAAATTCATGAAATCCCCCTGTAACATTGTTCGAGTTATTAAACTCAAAGACTTTATGAGCTTCATGTATTAAAATTCATCTCTACTGATTTTACCACAATACAATCAGTTTGAATTCTGTTCAAATTTTCCCAATACAAAATCAAAACAAAAATATATGAATCCATTCTGCCATATGAAATTACGATACTGCTCCGGTCACAAAAAAAAGCTGTTCATTCACAGACACGTCAAGCACATAACACAAACTTCAACGAATCTTCTGATACATGAAGCTTTCACATGTACCAGTATGACAGCCTATCAAATAAAATATCCTGACAGTAGAAATGATTTTCCTGTTTGCGAATACAAGTAAACATGAGTTCTATGTACAGAACCAGATAATGCGTGTTGTACATGAGGGGTGAATGAAGTGTGTAGATGAATGATAAAAAAAGTTTAATGTTTCATCATTGACAATAAGTACGAATGTGTATATGAGTGTGTATACGTGACGCGCGTGGATAGAAATGGGGAAAATACACCAGCGAGACATGATGTTGCGGTGAAAGAATTGTCCAGTGGATTTCTGAGCACCTCTGGCGTGCTGTCATCCAGAGAATGAGATCTCTAAGCATTCAACAGGACGCCGGAAGGCGGTAAATGCTGCACCATGTACACATTTACTCTCTCATTCGTTGCCATTCTCCCCATTTCTATTTCCTTGTCTATATCCATGCATATATAGATATATAAACATGCGTCCCAATATGCAGAATGAGTATGTAACTGTTCAATGGTATTTGCCGATAGGCATTTGCACAGTTTCAATAGACATCTCTCTATCCGTCAGCGTGTTCGCATAATCCAGGAGTTCAGTTGCATTTTCTTAGTGATTGCTGTATTTCGAAGGATTGTGAATGTCAGAGGAATTAGTGTTTTTGTTTTGTTTCATTTATCCTGTTTGATGTGGGTACAGGGATTTTATTTTCGTGTTGGGTATAAAGTGATAAAATTTGGGGTGGTGGATGAAGAGCAATGGAAAAAGACTTTCCATTGCTCATTTCAACAGAATAGCTGGAATAATTAGGGTTCATTAGTGACGGTAGGGAGCGAGTGGTCCTGAATAATGTTAATAGGATTTTGTAATTCAGTAGTTACGATGTCAGTATATTTTAATTGTCTTGCAGAGGATTTTTTTAGTTGATTATTTGAAGTATTGTTCCTTTTTTGTCTGACTCCAAAGTTCAAATAGAAGGGTTACATATCACAGATGAAGAGAACGGAGATACTCTACAGAAGAATCGATTCCAACAAATGCTTTTACACGATTTTTGTACGGACACATTCGTACATAGATTTATGGATGCATGCGGAGATGGCGTACACTCAATAGAATGGAAGTACTGGATTTTCTGTGGAGAAGATGCAGAATAGCAATAAAGCAGTATTCGTTGAGAATTGATGTAAAGACGGAAAAATGAGGCTTTGATACTTTCATTTTTCATTTATCTTGAATAGCATGCATGAGTCGATATATGTTCCTGCATCTACATCAGGGATTGGTATTACCAAAGTTTCAGCTGAAAGATATATTGCTGATTTCTTTCAGATTGTGGTTTCTTTTTTTTTAGAATGAGAATGATCGATACGGGAAGAACTTGTTAAGTTCGATTTATTCCCTGTCGAACTTTTTGGCCTATTTTCTCTTCCTTGATGCATTTTCATGAGTATAACGTATCGGTGAGCGAGGTACATGGTATTATATAGCATCAAGTATTTGAGAGAAGAAATATTGCCACATTGATAAAGGCAATCAACGCACAGAGATAACTTTTATTCTGGTTTTTGTACTACGTTGGTGTGAAATCACCATCTAAAGGAATGATAGGAATAAAAGTTGGATTTGCATTGCAATAAGAAATTAAAAAAAGAATTCTGTGAATTCGAATGCATGAAGGGAGATGCAATAATTCTTGTACGAAAAAAGAGGAAAAGCAGTGAAAAATAGCGGGCCACCTCCACTTCAGTTTTAACTATTGGACGCTCGTATTTTATACTACCCTTTGCTTTCATGTGTTGTACATCGTCACCAGCATGAATATGGTGCGGAGCGGAAAATGTAGAGAAAATTATGGAAATGGTTAACGAGTTGGAATTACGACAAGTATCGCCATCAAATCTTTGTTTACCTGTATTTTCCCCAATCCATATAAGCCTGATAAAGATAACCAAGGAGAGTGAATTTGTCCTCCCTTTGTCTGATGCTCTTCAATGCTCTTCTCCATTTTCGCACTGCTGCTTGCTGTTTATGTGCACGATATAATTTCAAACCTTGCTCGACCTGAAATATCAATTGAATGCAATAAATGAGAAAGATATAGAAATACAGACGATGTATCAGGTTCTTCAATCTATAGAAATATGGCAGTAGTTACAAGTTTTTTAAGTGGAAAATAGAGAATAAAATAATTGAAATGATAGCTGGAAGGTATGAGATCAGATCGATATGATGCAACGAGAGCTTTCTGAAAGGTAGACTTGTATACTTTTTCCAACAAGTTGAAAAACGTGAAGAGAAATCTGTGATGTGGATAGGGGAGTGATGACTGTATTTGTTTGGGGGTTAACGGGAGAAAATAGAAGAACTGGAGCTGGAAAGTGCAAGATATTTTTATACAAGAGCATATATTTTTCTAGTTGTACACAAATATGAAACCGTACTACTAAAGAGTTATGATGAATCTCTAGCAATATGTACGCAGTTGTTATTTTCCGATTTCCTGCTGTTCAATCGGAACTTGTTCAAATATTTTTAACATTTGTTAAACTCTTTCTACAACTCATGCTCCACCACGGACCAATCCCATTACTCATCATCATTTATCCAAACTGGCAATCACATTATGACCCTGGCCTTGCTCATGAACACATTACAAGATATAACTTTCAGATGTGAGTTCACACAAGTAGCGTGTGTGTGAATAATTATCACGCCATGTTGTAAGTAAAGAAGGCTGAGGTGAGTTTAAGGGTGAATGAGTATGAGGAAGACAGCATGACAACGAACGAGGGGAAAAGAGACCGAATGCCGCCATGTATCGATTTAACCCTGAACTTTATTCCAGGGTGTAAGCCACGTGCTAGAGGCCATGAAATAAATATACAATGAGACAAGAAGTGGAAAAGAACGACTGTGTTTGTCACTAAAGAGAGTTGTCGAGACGAAGATGACCTGAAGGTTTTACTCCTCTCATTTGTGATGACTTACGAGTAATTAACTGGAATAAAAATATCACAGAGAGATACTTGGAATTGTTATAAGTGAAAAAATTCAACGAGGAAAAAAGCGAAAACTCTCAGTTGAAATACTTATTGTAACCTCAATTTGAATACAATTGTTTCTTTATTGTTGAATCCTCCTTTCATCAATTGTCGACATTTTTATGTCTAAACTGCAATGAAACTGTCGGCAATAAATTGATAAATGGTGTGAAGATATGAATGGAATGCATCATCTTTTATTCAATTTTTCTCTAAATTCACCTTCGGCTCGTATATGCATTTGTAGCACTTCCTTAGAAAATTTTCCATAAACGAGAACTCTAAACAGCATTAATCAAATTCGAAGTAGTTCTATATTGTGTATCGATTGCTGAGAGAAATGTATTTGATTGGACTTATAAAAACCTGCAATCTCGTGTCGATTGATTCTCAGATTGACTGATTCACTGAAGTAATTGTTGAAATATCTCCTGTCTTAAAAGAGAATCATATTTCTTATTTCACTGTTCGTCATTTCTATACGTTTTGACAGTTAGACGCGTTGCCATCGTATGTGTCAAGCGATGAAACCCAAGAAATAAGTTTCTCATCGGAAAAACTGAGTATGCTAATATCGAAACAAAGTTTACAGAAATAAATTCGACGACGATCCCAATTAAAATATGAATATTTTGTTCCAGTTCACAAGTTATGTGACCAAAAAATTAACACATCGATGCATATGAGTTCAGCTTGTCACAACAGATTCTTTCAACTCAAACATACAATTCCCATCGTGTCAAATGTAGTTTTTCTTTCTATGCATCATCGATTGCGAGCTATCTGCTAACAATTCTTTATTGTCAATTACGTTCCTCTTAGTGGTACAGATTCACATCGGTCAATTTGTAGTGATGTTAATCTAGGGTTTGACCTCACAACTATGTTGAGCCATTCGCATCGATCCGCAATGTAGGCTACGTCGCTCGTGAACACGTACAGAACCAGGCTGAAACAACCGGGCCAAGTTCATACATTTTTCATCCCCACCTTCCTTTTCAGTCTTCTCTTTTTCATATTTTTGATTCTTTTATCCTTCATCTGAGTAGATGTGTCCAATTTCCAGGTGTATTGATATCTACATTCCCAACATTTATTGACAAACCTTCCAAATTCTTTATTTTGTGTTAGCACGTATTACTTCAGTGTGAAACATTTTTTTATCAACTTCGATATTCCTGATTTCATGAAATTCTTCGTTAACTCTTCTTTCTTTTGTTTTCTGTTATTTTCGAGCTTACTCATGTGTAGACTCTCTGTTCGAGGTTATGGAAGAGTAATGGTGACAGCAAAAGCTTTTCACCAGCAAAAATGTCATATCAATATGAACGAGCGATCGTGCGAGCATGGTTCAACGTGTAAGATACAAAATATCATAATAAATGTTATATACCTTTACCGCATATAAATATTCTCAGGACATCGAGCCGTCGTTTCGTGTAAAAGAGGCCCATTGTTTTGAGTTATGCCTACTTATCATACATGGAGAACGATATATAAATTACTATGCACCACTATTCTTCATCGTTTATGTAGTGCCCACAAACTCAGCTTTTCCGTAGTCATAAATTTATTTATTACTCAGGGTTGTTTCATTTGCCCTTATCTTGGGATTATGATCACCTCCGTGGCATTTCCATTTCTGTTCAATTCCATATCGTTGGGGTTATCCAACTTCAAATTTGGTACTTCAGATCATCGAATTTCCCAGATCAATTTCATTTTACGTGATGACGTTTCGTATCATTCCTACGATTTAATTGAGCTCATGAATCAACAATTTATAAGAATAGGACAGTATACAAAATAACCTCACTTTCTCGTTGTGACAATCTGAGTCTCCGCAATTCATCGAATATCAATTTATATATCGCCGGAATATATTTCATGATTTGGTAACAACGAAGTTCGGAATATGCTCATGAACAATAATGAACCATCAACCCTTTAAATCGAAGTTGCTTTTAAATTGGATGACGAATCATGCGAAATAATTTCATATGAGACTTTCTGATGTGTATCGATCGTAGCGCCAGTACCTTTGCACTCACGTACTCAGCATTTTCTAAATGTATAATTCACCAACCGTGAACAATCGCCCTTTTTTATGAGCGAACGGGACGAATTTATAAATGAGGTCAACATATCATGTTTTACCCTTCAAATCGTTCTGCAGTTTCACAGCAATTGTCGTCTGAATCACTATTGCCATCAATCATATCCAAGAAAATTCGTTTCATCAGTTTCTACCAAGTTGAATCAAGTGATTGTAATGCAACATTTTTATTGCATGCCCAAATTACAAGATTTCATCAATTCTTTCGTGTGAATAATATTCCCCTACCCGAAAAACAACATAAATTAAATATCAATGTTCCGAAATAGGTCACATTCGCAAAGATGGTGAAAAGGACACTGATCTTGAATTCACAAATAAATTTACGTACGAAAGATGAGATGATAAGTCAGGTATTGGTGTAACAGAAGAAGTATTTATAGAATCGAACAAAGGAGGGGAGAAAAATTGAAACAAAAAAAAACAAATAAATGAGTAAACGAATGTATGGTCATATTAACGATATAATATTTGTTCAGTCTACTTTTCGTATCTTACATTATTTTATTCCTTTTTTCCTCGTAATCTCATTCTACTTCTTATTACTTTTTCTTCATTCCCATTCATTTATTTTGTTACATTTCTCCCCTTTGTCCATTATAAGATAACGAAATTGGACACATGGGACACGTTCAATATCTCTCATTCGAAAGTTGTCCTTCCATGTCTTTTTTTTTATTCAACAAACGTAATCCATATCTATTATTCATCCATTTATTTATTCATGCATTTATTTTTCCCTTTTTTCCCTCATTTATACAAACAAATTCATCCCCAACTTGTTTATTTATCTATTTATCACTTTGCTTTGTGTTCATTCACACGCGATCCATCGTCCGACCACACATTGAGACTTTCCCCTGTCTATTGATGAGTTTTAGCACATGTGTGTAAATCTTTTTTTTTTGCCACAACATAACAGATAGGGGGGATGAATCACTGTGGACAGAGGAAGGGATGATGATTGATGAACACAATGAGTTTATAGAGAACAATGGAAAGCATTATCAATAATTTTCACCATTATTTTTCTGTGTCATTTTCGTATTAAGTGAGATTTTTCATTTTTCTTGTTTACCGATTGGATAGTGATGCGGCAATCTCATTTCCATTTCAATGATACAAAGTTTCCGATTGTGAAAAACTGTATAGATTATCGTGGTGACTTAATACGAATACTTTGTGTCTTTATTGAGCTGAGATAAATGACACTGATATAAAAAAGTTAAAAGTTGAAACAAAAAAGTGTCTGCCATTTATAGTGAAGCCACTATCACCACCCTGTGAAGACGCTCATTCTTCCCTTGGTATTCACTGGTTCTCTTTTCCATCCACACTTCCTCACTTCTACCATTTTTTTCTTCGAATTTTTTTCCTCATTTCTTTTTATTTCATCTATCCCATGCTGTATGGGAAGTTGAATGATAAAGCACATCGATTATGTACAACTTCAGTGCGATCGATGTAGCAAAAAAACTTGATTAAATTTCGCATTTATGTGGTTACGAGAATATGGGTGAGACCATGAAGAAATAATAAAAAGACGAAGTATAAAATGGAGGGAAAAATGTTTGACAGTATCAAAGTATGATTACCAGTTATTCATTTGAATATATATTGGAGCTTCATTATCTTTGCATCATCTCCTATGCACACATTTATCTATATCGATTATTTTCAATGAATATGAAATATTTCATTTTGAAATTTCATCTCGATCGTTTATCCCCCAAGTACTGCCAATATTATAAAGTGAATCGACAAATGGTTGAATAATTGAGCAGATGAACGATAAAATAAATTTCTCGCTGGTCATTGTGTGAAGTACTCAGACCAAATGAAGAATCAGCAATGCAAAATGATTCACTGTCTCTCTATATCATGAATGAGACAGTTAAATAGAGTCTGTGAATATATAAATGTGAAAATGTTGAAGATATCACATCCCCATAGGAAAGTGGAAGTTCATAAATTAATTCTATTCGTATGACTTTTCGTAATAAAGTATGAACAGCAGTTGACTTATACATGCGATTTTTCACCACTTCCAATTTTTTCGTACCATAGAAATAAAATATTGATCCTTTATCATGAATTGATAAGATTGGAAGTTGAAACATAATTGAGATTCCGGGAATATTAATAGGATAATTGTGTTTGTGGAAGAAAGTATAATTTGATTCGGTAAAATGTGCTTCTCATTCTCATATAATGGAGCGCAGTGAAATACAATGAATCTCCCTCTGTTCTTATCCTTTTCTCTCTTTTTGTTCCACTTCTCCTCATTTAATGGACAAAAAAATTTATATATCAAGAGAAAGTTTGTTGTTCAGAAGTCTTTCAGATAATGAAGTAGTATAAAAGCGAATCGCGGGAGGAAATAGAGGAAAAAAAGTCTTTGAGAAATGGCTATATATCCAATAGAGTATTTCATCGATGTCTGACGCTACATTGGTGGCAACACTACATCCAACCAAGCCTTTCAACTTCTTGCTCAATTTCCTCTCTTTTTCTCCCGTTTTTATATGTGGTTCGACTAAAACACCAATAAATACATCCACACATTCAATACAATTTGCCGGAAATACTATGGATGTACTCATGAACAAAATTCTTCAACTCCATTCAATTGATGTTTACTTTGTTAAATTAATTACGTTTATTTCTTTTACAGGAAGGTTGATATATTTATGAGAAGGGTGTTCTTAAATTGGAGATATTTACCCGTCTTCTGGCTAATTGCTGATCGAGCCGATGTCTACAGCCCCGCAAACAATCCCAGATTCCAGCAGCCGATCGGCCATTTTGATGGTGAGTACCGTTACTGGTGTCTGCGTATCTGTAATCTTCTTCAGCGAATTCATAAACATCTAAGGGATGTCGCGAACCGTCTGGACTGCCAAGAAGTGCAGTCGCTGACAGCTGATGGCTCGCAGCGCCCCTGTAATATTGGAATAATTGTAATGGAAAATTATTTCATGACATTTATCGATGTTGTAATAAATTGGATTAAATTGTTACGGCTTAATTTTTTATATTAACATAGACCGATTTTTTTTATACAATTTTTCAATATTGCTGTACATCTCTGTCATGCGCAGCATATTGGATGTGCTCAGTTATCTCAGAATTAATTCCATTGTGGTGACGTTGATAAAATGAATTGTACCGCGCTTTATATTTTCAGCGACCAACATATCACGATATATTGCGTGACTGAAACCACCGAAAGGTCCTGACCTTTGTTCCCTTCCGATATTAGAATTCTATATTTATTATAAAAAATCGTGTATATATTCACGTTCGCATATTTGTGCGAACAAAATTGGAAACGTGGAGTGTTTTCTCATGTATTTATACAAGGAAAAGTTAAACTTTACTTCACTTCCACAGAACTTGATACGAAATCGTAAAACAAAAATGTAAAACGAATATATACAGAAAAATAAAATCAAGATCAATACTTAACATTGTGCAAGTGAGCATTTGTGCTCTTTTCCTGCGAGTGAAATTTACGTTGGTTGATAAGCTCACGAAATGTTTATTCGAATAAATTTGAATTTAACACGAGTATTTATCTAATTACGAATGAAGGTCTTACACAAAAATAAACGTTTTCTGTAATGCCTCACGTAATTCATTCGTACAGAGATTAATTGAGATACGTAATTTAACGATTAACTAAATGTCTTTCAACAAATTGAAAACAAAAACAGTTTCTGCTTTGAGGGAGATTCGTAAATAAATTACGATGATATAAAATTTTAATAGTCGACCAAGTTCAACTCATCTTCGCGATTGACACAATATCTGATGAAGAACATTTTTTGATAATATTAATTGCGATACTGGTGTGATCAATTGAACAATAATGATAATTTATTACATCAACATGATGACAGCAATGAAATTTATATGTTCATTGGATTCGTTAATTGCCGCATTTGTTATTTGAAATGCTCAAGACCATGACAAACCTGTGATTTTGATGAATCGAGATCGCATAAAGCATTCACTAACTGTGGTGAGTTGGGATGATTCTGAATGCGGGCACAAGCTGAACATGATGTTATAAATACAGGGTAGAGATGTAAAGGGATGGACAAGCGTCAGCGGGATATATCCACCGCATTGTATTTGTGATTCACCAAGAGTTCTATGTACCATTCCATACATACTCAGTTGTCTCATACTGAGTCTCAATTTTCCTCTATTCCTCTCTTCTCATCTCATCCTCATATGTTCTACTGCAGTTCACATGTATATCTATTTATATCTCAATACAAACGTCGGTTTATATGTGGAGTTTGCTGAGAAAATATGTCGGTTCAATTGCACAACGCCCGCATTGATTCATGTCCAATGGAATCAGGTTTTGATGTGTATACGACAAACAAGATATTGCATTGTAAACCGACCTCGTTAGTCTTTAACATTTGTCATAGGGGTGTTAATGGCTTTGGCTTGCACTTGAAGATTTTATATGCGATGTTTGCACAAATAAATCTCAATTTTCTTGCTATTTATTAATCGAGGATGACGCGTTCGATGAAAATTCACAATGATGACAATTATTTACACACAATGTTGGACAATGTTGTTATCTTAAAAATTAATTCTCGAACTACGGAAGAGATGGGGCTTTCAAAAAATTTCATTTTGGGACTCTGATTCTGGATGTCGAATTTGGAGTAGAACAATATTTTCCCAGTACATCAATAAAAATGATAGGAAGTCAATTATTTTTCTTGAATTCAGCGAACAACTGTGTTGTCACCTTGTATCAATAGTTAATTTGAATTTGTTCGATAATCCAGAACATGTACATGCACCAGTGATGCCATTATCGTTGTCATACACAATAGAACAAGTTCAACAGCTACTAAATTGTTAGCAATAAATAAAAAATATTCCAAGCAGAGTTCAGGATATAAATTGAGAAAAATTGAATTCGATAGGTATTTAAATATCCGAAGTAATATTTACATTGAGGAAAATATTTATAAACAAATATGAATTCGAGTATCAAAGCATTGCTCATTCGAACGTCTAGTTTTAATTTACACGAGCACATTGCAAACTTTTGCACTGTAACATAAGTATTTACATCATAAATATTCATTTGTGTATGTTTTTATTTATTTTCATTTTACTATTTGTGAATGGATATATATCGCTGTATGTATGACGCTTTATGATGCGCATGTGGGGCATAAATGTAAAAGGGCTCTTGGCCAATGTCCCAGAGACCGAGTTTGAAAACTCGTGGCATTGGCTATTGCAACCACGGCGATACAGAATCACGCGCCCAAGCCTTTGCTACTTTTTTTTTTCTTCAGTAGCCATTTTCAAGCCTCCGCAATGCGACTCTTGCTGCCCAAACAGGAAAGGAAAATATTAAACGACTTTATATACATCACTTGCGTGTTGGTTTATCCAACATATTTCGAGTACCAGATCAATATTCACACGAAAAATGGTTTCCCTATAAATTTTCAACAAATAAATTTTATCGATAAATTTGTTTTATACAAATTTTGTTTATTGATGGAATAATGATTTAATAAGAGAAAAATGGAAAACACACGGATAAACATTGCAATAAATATGTTATGGGGAATGACAACGAAGTGGGTGTTGAAAAATAATTCTCTTCAACGCATTTATATGTCCACGAGCGTTAAATATATTTTCATACTGCCACTGACAGCTCGTTAAATCTACCGAGCATTTATATTCGCATATATCCATTCGTGTAGTAACACAAAACACATGGAAAATATTGAAAACTTACAAGTATGAATGAGAATTCTGCATATACATTTCCTTTATTTTGTTTTCTCGTCTTCGTTCTTGACACCATCCTCGTCCGTTCTACTTTTTCTCTCATTTTTCCTCCTATTCACTTTAGTGACAAAAAACTCACACAATATCACAATCTCATCCGTACATTTCTACATTTCCTTATCGCAATTTCAACTTCATTGTACGATCCTGTGATATTATTCGAGAATGAAAACTGGACGACTGCGAGTCACCACCTCTGCCCTCTTAAGCTTTGTTCTTTGTACTGTTGTGTAAGTTTTGTGTGTGGATGCATTTACATTTTGTATACACAGAGGAAATCACAGTAATATACAGTCGACTATTTTGTGTAAAAACTTTACTCATAATTTTTTTAGTTGAATTTCAACCTGATAACCAGGTTTATGTAAAGATAAACTTTCCCAGAAATTTACCAGAATGTCCAATGTTTAATTAAACATCGACATAAACGATCGGTTCAAAGTTAGCAGCAATAACAGCAATGAAAAAGTTTGGGTGGAGGGAATGGGGATATTTAATTCTGTAAAGAAAGTTCCTACAGTTCCATCTCAAAACTCTGTTCCTCCTCATTGATATCGATAAGGAAATTAATTGGGGTTGAACACGATTTAACATTTTAGCTCTATACATTGTTCACACCAGTCACTTTCTTGGCATCCCCCTGAGCAATCATTTCGATTGCAAAGCCTCTTTGAAATAATATTTAGAAAAAACTTTCACGATGAAATCAAACAAATTATTCCTTTCCATTTCCTCCGGATCTTCAAATAAATGAAATGTCACCAAATTGATTTCACGAATGTAATCGATAATTATTGACCTTTATTATTTCCCGCTTTCCCATTAATTTCAAACTTTTCATTCTTTGACCAGTTGTTGTCCTGTTAACGCTTATCAACGCGAACACGTCGACTTAATGATTAATTGATCGAGTGACTTATAGCCCGTATGAACAAATAGACACACACGAAATTTGATATAAAATACAAACCCGAGATAATCCTTGGATGCAACAGACTCCCATGACATGGCTGTATCTCTTCTGCGTTGATCCTTCCAATCTGCCCCTTTTTTTCTCTTTTCCTCTTCTTCTTCTCGCGTCGCCTCCCAACTCCAGTCTCATCTTTCTCTAGTATCATTATTCCCGACACCACTACCACCACCACCACCTCCACTACACCTGCATGCCACACTCAGGTAGTACATGCCAGCTCCACTGACAAGTCAACACTAATCACACACAATTGTTTTATTATTTATAGCAATGTTTTTATCTACTTGAGAAAATATGTAAAAATTCTATTTTTTTTTCTCCTCTGTAAGTTTTTATTTCACTCTGATAACGCCAGAAGACTTTGCATTACACTACAGGGAATGGTTGTAAGTGATAGAGAGAGGAGAATTGTGGAAAAGTGAGAGAAAAAAATAATGTACGGTTTTATATTTGTGGAAGAGTGAAAATGGGAAAAGTAGTTCCGGTATGCTCGACGTCGCGAAACTGTTCAACGAGCGTTGGATCACACTTGAATATATCCGACGGGATGTGCTCTCGACGCAGTCGTTATCGTTACGTAACGCATCTTTATTATTCAATTTTCCTGCGACTTTTTACTTGCTTTACTATTTGTAGTTTTTCATTCATTTCTATGACTGATCATCCTTAAATTATTATTCTCGTATTCTGGAAAAAAAAGTGAAGAGTAATTTCATTGGGGATTGATTTTTTGTTCTTTTTTTTCCGTTTGGAAACAATTGACAAAGTGGATTGATATTAGTTGGATTATCATTCCTTTCTTTGAGATACAAATTCGATTTGTTTGTATTATTCACTTTCAAGTGCAATTAACGTTGGAATAATGAGGGCCTGTATGAAAATTCTTGAAGTAATCACACTAATATTCCAATCTTTTGTTTAATATTGAAAAAGAAATTTATAATTCAGAATTTGAGTGAATATATTATATACAAGCAGAAATGAGTCCATTAGAATGCTTAGGTAGTTCATATCAAGTCACAAACCACATCGTAATTTAATTAGATTTTGATCTAATAGACAATGACAATGCGGTGTATGCATACTGAGTACATCCGACACAAACAGACTTTAACATCGAATGGCACCAATAGCGTAGAAAAAAAAAATACAATGAACTCATTCAATATTACGAAAATAAAATCAACTATAAATCATATTCTGCGATCCACCAAATGATAAATAAAAATTCATCGATAAAAATTTTCTATGTAAATCGTCGATTTCGAGATGAATATGATTAACAACATTGCAAAACATAATTCTCGTTTAATCTATCAACCACCAATTAAATTAAAATTCGCCATTATGGTTTATAAAAATTCCGATAATGTTCACCTAGTTAAAAATTTTTCGATACTAAACTTCATCGTACATTCACTACTTCGCATGACATTTTTTCTATAAAAAAAAAGAAAACAAATGTATGAAATTTCTGTTTCACAATCTCTTTATCATCCTGAACATTTCATTCCTCATGATATCGAAGTTGAAATTCATTCATAAAATAAAAGTAATATTATACATGTGTATACATTAATTTATTTCAGTCATAAAATGTATGTAGAACTGTCATAGAGATATGGTTATGGTTATGCATAAATATAAGTTCCGCGCCTCCCGTAACATTGAGTTCATTTATGTCAATGCGATGAACACAACGTATGTGTGTACGTGAGTGCTTGCCATTTGTCGCATCACCGCGAAATAATAACAATTGTTTTGCAATGTTATGTTACCAGAGAAACATACGGGGCCTTTTTCTCTTCTCTCTTCCTTTACATCGTACTCTCTCCCATTATTTCTCTCTGTCTCTTATCCTATCACTCTCGCCCCTCACACTGCCTCATCTTTCTCCTCATTGCTCCCATTCGCAGTCTATCGTTATAAGCTTACAGAGGATTGTGGTCCGAATCACGTTTTACCTCGTTACTGCGTATATATGTATATAGTGGAGTTTAATTGCAACCCTCGTTATCACGTTCCCCCTTTTTTTTTATGCTAATAAGTATCTGCCTTCCTCATTCTCCGCTACTCTCACTAATATGACAATCCTTCAGGGGGTTTTATTTAGTACAAAACAAAAAGAGAAATGAGAAAAAAATGTATTTGAAACTTTGAAATGTGACTTTTGTTTTTTGTTTCATTTATTTTTTTATCCACTGATGATTTATACGGTGGTCTTTACATAAAACTGTTTATTTTTTTTTTTTACTATTATTTTGATTGCATTGGGCTTTGTAGAGTTTTACTAAATTTTTTTCTTTCCGAATTATTTTAACTTTGTCGTACTATACAACATAATGGATCATTTTAAATATTCGTTTGAAAATTCACGAGGTGAAAAGCTCTTGTGCTGTTGTATATTATCGTATCGTTGAAAGAATTTTTTAACTACAATGACAAAACTGTAGGGGAAGTTTTAAATAAAATTAATGTGAATAACGGAAAAATGTAACGTAATATTTTTCAAAAAGAAAAATAAGTGAATGAAGATATTGTTCTTTCATTTTTCGTCTCAATATAGCAAATGGGAAATAGGATAAAACTGAGTTCCATTAATTTTTTCAAGCGGATAAAATTTGGTGGTTTGTACTATTATTATGAGAAGAATAATGAATTTTTAATGGATGTGTGCATTATATAGTATTGAAATAATATTTGGGCGGGGTTGTAGAAAAAGTTTTTAGAACTCCGTCATGACGATAATTAACCACCAAAGCGACAGCGAGCATTTCCAGCCCTCAAAGCACATTTACAATCCTTATACTCCACTTTCACCCAGTCTCTTTCCCTCTTCACCCTTTTTTCCACTACACCCACCCCACCGTGGTTGACCCTGCTGATTCAACATCAAAGCTCGTGACTTTCGTATCGCCAAATGGATTATATACAAATATAATATATAAACACACTATATAATAAATTACTCACGCGATGCAATTACCAATTTATAACTAAATAAAACAAAAGTAATAAAATTTAATTTCAAAAAATAAACTAAGAAATTAAAAAAACTGTCAGATATGATATGTAATAATTCACCATCATCCGCTCAATCAACTTTATAATTCATCAAACTTTAGTTTCTCTTTACTATTCCGAAAAATTTCATTCTCCTTCTTTTTTTGAGCCTCAACTTGAATGACATTCGGTGCACTAATTAATTACCGTTATCAAATAATAATGAATGAATATAATGATGTTAAAAATTTAATGAATTATGTAAAATTTTATTCATGATAATGTTTTTTCGCTGCGAAATAGTTACGAGAGGAATGCGCGAGTGATCCGTACGACGTTTGGGGGTGGACTGTCGCGCCCGAGCCGCAGCAGCCCGCAACACACCCACCCCTCGACGTTTCTCCACCTCTGCCTCCATTCTTCGTTCCATGCACCCCACTGCCCTCTTTCTCGTATATATAAATATATGTATATACATATATACATATATTCACTAGTCTGTGCCTCCGTCTCTTCATACTCCTGTTGCCCCTTTTCGTGGCAATCTCCTCGGTCAGCTCGCTTGAGCTTCACCTACATCTCGTTATCCACCCATGGTTATACTATCGGCAAACTTCTCAAGCCATACCAAAACAAGAGAGAAGGAGCCACGGAAGGAGAGGAGCAAAATGGTCTTATATATATCACAAAACATATCCTCAGGCATCTTAGAATGTTGTCGTGAAATATACTTGGACATTTTGAGTGCGGTTTGTGTAAATAAACGGGAAGAAGAAAATAATTGGACAAGAAATTAAGTGGCGTTTGAATAAACTTCAACTCCTCTGTTTGTGTCCTATGTTTACATATCTCGGTTGAAATCATATTATTTTCCGCTTTGAGTGAGGAAATTTTTTATGTATTTTTGATATCTTTTTCTTTTTTATTTGATCAAAATTATTTTACGTCGATTGAGCATTTGATTGACGAGACACGGAACCTTTTTTTCTGTTCGTAAGTCCAGGTTGTTGTGACGTGTATTTCATCATTGTTGATATTCGTTGAGTAATTCTTTGTTTTTATTCGAAGTGCCTTTATCTAAGCTGAGAGTTGTGGCTAGTGAGAGAACAATGGTATAACATTATAAAGGAACTTGAGATTAAATTTTCTGTCACGTCTTGAAACAAAGAAGGTGAACGAGAAAAATATTAGGAGTGTTGTGAAATATTATAAAAATATTTTTAAGTGAAATTGGAAGAAGTACAATTGCGCAAAAAGCTTCGAGTTTGATATTTAACATTCTGCTGTATCATAATTCAATAGAATCAATGAGTTTATTGAGTTTACAGTGTTGATTTCGCATAAAAATTTCATATTGCAATATGGTAATTGAATTGTATCAAATTCATAAATACCAAAAAAAAAAAAAAAACAGAAAAGGTAAAGGAATTCATGGAAATTCATGGAATGAATAAAAAATTATTACCAAACAAAGTTTAATCAATATCGTTTATTCCACATTCTACACATGATTACAGAAGTAAACATCGGACCTTGAACGAATTTGAATTACGCAAATACACAAGAGTGAACAATCGAACATGAAAACCAATATCGAACGAACGATAAAATAAAACTGCTCTCACCAGAATTGTATTACAATTTTTTCACCGTAATTTTTGTTTCTACGATATACGCGATTTGCATCAACAATAAAAGAGAAACCTCCAGTATATCTAAAAATATCCCAAATAAAACTCACCCTGTTATATGTACACATACAAAACGATGTTTCAATTGTGAGTAGTATTAGCATGCGCATGGGTCAGACACGCACATAGCGTGAGACCTTGGATTTAAAGCTGAAGGTGTGGTAGATGTGTACGCACAATTTATCCATAATTCTTTTCACAGATAGACGAGGAAATATTATTTATGCTGAAGAAAAGCTGGAAAAAATTTAAATTATCTTCCAAAATGAAAAAATTATATTTTTTTTTTGTTATCATTAGGATATTTTCAATATTCCATCAAAAATGATTCAAGTGTCGTCTAAGTTGTCTTTTCGTTTTTCTACTCCTATAGACACTACACATCGTTGACGTTATCGACGTGATTTCGTTTTCCTCGTACGATAAAAAGATATCGAATCGTTTCTCGTTCACGTAAGAATATGGGGTGAACGAGGAGGTATATAGATATATATTTTTCTAGTACTGACAGCATATATATAATGTATATATAAAAGGGAAAAGCGTGAAGCTTGAAGACATCGGCAATACGCGCACCGAGCCTGCTCACTCGCCATATATTCACTTCACTGATGTGGAGCTATGTCGACAATTTGTTACAGAAAGACAAACGCGTTCCATGTTTGGACAATGCTGTTGACGTTTGCAGTTATGTCTTGTTTCGATAATACGTGAGAAAAAGAAAATGTGGAGTGAAAGAACGGAGAAACATTATTGAATGACATAGTTGTGGCGAATGCAGAGATTCGTAAAAACTCTGGTTCAATTTTTATTTCATATTTTATTTTATCACTTCATGTTATGAAGTGATGAAAGGATTATCAAGATTGTTAGAATGTAGAAGTAAAAATTGTGGCAGATTTTCATACTTTTTTCTCTCGTTTTTTTATCTAAGTATTCTATGAAAAATGTTTGATGAAATCTTGAAATTCGTTCAGCAGGAATATCGAATGATGTGGAAATATTTGATGTTTCTTGCCGCGAACTCTATGAATTTTGATGTGATTCAGATGAATAGTTCGTTTGTCAATTAAACTCACGGTTGGAATTTGTGGTCAATGGTAGGAGGTAAAAGTTGCATCTAGAATATGAAAATACAATTGATCAGTTGATGAGTTATAAGTGAAAGAGATATTCTATAGAAACAGTTTTTTTTTATTTTCTACAAATCCCCATTATGATTGCCGATGGACTTAAGGCTCTCTCTTGAATGCGGTAAGAAGAATTGATTTTAAAAGGGTGCGCTGATCGGACTCAATTGAATAATTGTAAAGGAAAAAAATTGTGAAAATGATTGCTTGGATTCCATTTGATATTTTCCATATTTCCACTCTCCTCCTTTTTCTCGTTATGTGATGGGGTGGGGAATGTGAATATCGTTGGGGAATTTTTGTGCAAAAATGCTGGAAGAATTCTCACTCCCCGCCATTTCCGACCCCATATCACCGAGATGATAAAATGGAGTACTGGGTTCACATGTCATATTTACTGATGGGAATAAAAAATTTTATTTCTTTTCCCAACCCCCGTAAAGGTGAATATGAATTTTACGTAGTGTCATTAGAAATCTTCCAAATCATTTTCAAGTTTTTTGAAAAATGAAATGTTTCACCTGGACAAAAAAATGAAATGTAAATGTAATAGAACAAAATTCTATGGGAAATCGAATAATCATAAATTGCATAAACCAACAAGATTAATTTTGTCGTAAATTCATGCTGCATAGGATCAGGAACTGCACCCATTCAGCTGACTAAAATCTCCAATAAAGAATTCCAAGAAAATTACGAGCAGAAAAAAAAACAAGACGAAGTAAAAACGGAAGATGAAAAGAAGAAATTTGATGAAATTCTCTGTGACAATATACATATATCACTCTCAATTTCCGACATTGATAGGCGCTTCTTAATAGCATAAAAGATGGAAACTTTCAATGAAGTTATGAATCCATTATCGGGCAACACATGGCCGCCATCATCAAATATCTTCCTCCCTTGCTTCTCCACTCACATCTCTTCCCTCCCGTTCTTTCGTTTCCATCACACCATTATCGACAAATTAAAAATTGTTCAGAGCTTCAACAGTGATAACACTCGCTCAATAGCTCGCCATCATTTTTCCGTACTCCGCTCATTTTTTTTTCGCTCAATGACTATCAGTTCATGATTAATAATATAATGAACGTGGGTAAGGGAAAACCAGGATGAAAAAAAAAACAGGTTTGACGAGCAATTTTTGTGTGAAAATGAATCACGAGAGTGTGAATTCTCGTGGTTTCCCAAATGCATTTCAGTTATAATGAGTCAATTAATCATTTATGTGAAGAGTGAGACAATACAGTGTAATTACCATACGATTACGTTGATGCGTGAGCGGAAATATATCGCTTTATTACTCTCTACCCCTAGCTCGTATCTATCGCTCCCCAGCGACAAACCCACACTCCAAGTTAATCTACATACTTACTACCATGTTTCATACATGCCATGCACGATTTCATAAATTAACTACGAGACTGTACATGAAATAATTATTGAGTGAGAAATAGAATTCGTAAAATCAATATGTGAAGACTTCGTTCATCCGACATCGATGTGTGAATTCATAAATATTGAGTGGAAGTTTAGTAGACCTCCAATTTAATTCGGTTCACTCACCCACAATCTCTTTTTTTGGACATGTCTGCGTTTCAGCTTCACCTTTGAAATTTTTGTCAAAATAGATTACCTCATGGTTTATTAGTGTTAGCTGTCAACAAGATGTGATCTCCGGGAATATTTTTATTAAATGATTTATATTCATGTATGAAAATTCAATTTCGCGATTTTTCACATCGCGGTTGAAAGCCATCAAAGTCCCTGTTATGCCCAGCAACGGCATCAATGAATGAGTGGGGAAAATCACCTTTTTGACGGCTGCGTTGAATAGTGCTTGTCCTCCTGATGGAAAACCTTTTTTAACAACTGTGATTTTATAATTTTCTATGATTTTTAAACATTTCCAATTACAAATATGAATGACTTGCATAAACGCTGCGTCTTTCACATGATCATTCCGGTATTTCTCCGACTTCTTTCAGCACGTTAAAAAATATGGAAAAGAATTTCAGGTCTTCGGTACGTTTTCATAAAATTTTTGGCTTCTCGAAAGTTTTCATGATTTGAATATATTTTCCATGACTTCATATTAAATTTATGTAGAAATAACGACTTTTCTGTCCAACTAAACATTTTTTTCATATTGGTAACAAATATCAAACGTATTCATTTATTCCAGAATTTACATGAGAATTTTCCGGAAACGTTTTGCTCATAAACTCACAAAATCGCTTTGTTACGTAACTGGTTATCGATTGACGGAGATGTCTTGACGGTACAGCACTACGATGTTATCTCCATCGTCGTGTCCTTCTACATCTTCACCCCTTTCTTCCTTGCTCTTCCTTCGTAGATAAGTTCATCCAAAATCAGACACTGAGAACCGTAAGATTATCTCTTAGAGGTCGCACTTGAGGCTCTTGCGTCAACTCCACTCTGCATACAAATGTGGCCACTCGACTCGGCAATTTCTTCTCATTTTTTCACATCCACACCACCATTGATATGTTTATGTATATTGGAAATTCGAGCGAGTTCGCATGAATTATTAAAATAATAATTTTCGTACATTTCTTTTTTTCCTCGGGTTCTATACGGCAGTAAATAAAATATTCATGATTCGTTGAGATGAATTATTTAATTATATTGATCGTGGTCAATGGAATTGTGAATATTTTGATGTGCATATCGCTATAGTCGATCATAAATGCGATATTGTGTGCGTGTGCACGCGACAGCTTGCGCATTGACGTGTGAATTTCGTGCTCTATATTTTCCTATTACATCGAAATTGCTATTAACTCACTAGTGGAACTTATTCTGTCTTAAAATTATTCAAGTTGAATAATGAAGTGATGTAATTCTGAGTGACTTATTGTTAATTGACTTGAAGGCTCTCATCGCCTGGATTTTCAGTTCCATATTGTGAGTCGATTCTAACTGATAGTGGAAAGTTGATTTATGAAGAAAAATTTCGTTCTTCGATATATCTCCAAAGATTCCCAAAAATGTTGGGAACGCGATGATAAAACTGTGAAATTTTAATATCAAAGATGTTTCTTTGTTTTTCAGCGATGCGATGTCGTAAACTATTGAAATTGTTGGGAGTTTCGTTGATAAAGAAATTGCATCAGAGTTCAGCACAACTTTTATGCGCCGAAATTGCATCTGAAGGAACAATTTGAAAATAATAGAAATCTGATAAAAATGTTGATGAGAATGAAAAAAAAAGGAGGAAATGCTACAGTCATATGCACAAATATTTGACAATCAAAATTGGCTGTAACTGATGATTCCACTGCCAGAATTCATAACAATTGTATTGAACACAAAATTCTAACTAAACAAATGAACCACCACGTTTGTGTACTCGTGACTTTGCTCCATGAAAATTCGATGTATGAATATGAATACTCACCGTCATCAATTCCCTTTTTTTGTTCAGACTAATAAAACTGAACGATTTCATTTTTCATTCACACCAATGACGAACATTCTTTCTCCCTCAATGTCCCTTTCGCCACGTTGACTCGTGATAAAACTCTTCATACAGAGGGTGGTCTCCAATGAGCTGTTTAAAAATTGCTCGGTGACTTATTTCTATTTCTCATTTCACCCCATCTACAATCACTTCCATTCCTTTTTTTATTATTATTATTTATCCCACATTTCATCGTTCTTCCGACATTCGTCTGTATAGAATATCTCATTGTCAGTCCCAAGAGTGGATGCCATCCTGTTTGAAAAAGAGGGTTCAAATCGACGAGGAGTGTGAAAGCCAGTTATGTTCCTTGCGAGTGGTGTTGAACAAAAAAGAGACAACAAGGTCGAAACAAAAATGTATATGTGAAAAAAGGAGAGATAAGGGTCTCATAAAATTGGGTGAGGCATTGGCCCCGCGTGAACTTTTAGCTTTGGCAGATGTAGGTAGGAATCCTCCGTACAGCTCATCGAAAATCCTACAGCAAGAGAGTGAGGGAGGATGAAGGGAGCAATGAGACATTGAGTATAGAGAGTGCAAGAGAGTTGGACCACATGACCTGTTTTTCATCTTTGTCATGAAGGCCGGGGCGAGATACTGGCGCGTTCTCCTGGCACACGAGGACACACGAATGTTGAACCGAATACAGCCGAGAGATTGCGCTGTCGTAGTACAAAATAGTAGGGAATATAAACTCGAACTTTCTGGTGCTCTGTGGCATACTATGCTGGTGCCGCGCCCGACTGTGGCCCCTGACGTAGCCCCGACGAGCGACCTCGACCAAACGAATGTTCTCTGTCTCTCGACCCTGCGAAAACCAAGTTGAAAACGATACGAAGATGAAGAAGGATAGGGGATGAGCACGCTACTCACTGAAAAATTAAATCTCGACGTTTTATATATTACGCGCAGTTTCTTTTATCCACGTCGCGAGGGAACAACGACCGTTTTTTTTTTCCCTCCTGTTATTCTCTCTGAATGTGAGAAGATGATTGTCATACGTTTGGATGATATAAATTCGTAATTCTCCATGATGGAACATATTTTTTTAACATGACAACACTTCACATGTTGAGGATAACGTAAGGAAGAAGACATTGTTAATCATCACATTTAGTTGAATCAGTCATGACTCAATAATTATTTGATATAAAACAATGGAAAATTATCAAGACAATGCAGTGAAAATATTTTCACGCATCGTATTAGAGAGATTGGATTTTTTCCCTTAGCTGTTCCATTTCCTATGATTCTTACAGGCTAATTGTGTGGAAGAATTCCCGAGATAGGTTGAAATATGTGGTAGTTGTGAAGGTTTGCACTCGAGCGTACAAAGGTCGATGGATGCTCGCTGAGAACTTTGATAATGTTTTTGTGAGCAGCATTCATCCCAAGTTGATGATCATAATATTTTGGAATGTCACCGTCGGTGTTCAGAGTTGGATCGATTCGTGTACGGACTCTCGATAATCTCCAACAGAATTTAATCCGAATGACGTTTTTATTCATGACATCGAGGATTTTAGATATTACGATTGGGGTCTCAATATTTTTATGTTCTATAATGATCAACAAGGAATGTGCTAGCACATAAACGAACTGGGACTAGAATTAGTTGACCCCAGTGAAGAAATTGGAATAATTACGTCCCATGCATTTTGTAGTGCCGTTTTAATAAAAAATTCGACCAATCGTACCTCAATACTCACATCAAACCGTTACTGATCATGAATTTATAATTTTATGTTCGTCTGGCATAACTACATATCCTAGGTCGATTTGATAGTGTAATGAACTCTAAACGTCTCCAGACAGGAATAGAAGAGTAGTAGTGATGTCTCCAATAATGCAATTACCATCGATGTTCCAGAATCACGATATGACCTGTACATTTATTCAATCACTCTACGGTAACTCATCTTTCCGTTAGAAATTATCTACTAACGATTGAAATCCTTTAATTCTCTTCATTCAGATGGTATGGATTGAAATTACAAAAATCAAATTCTCGATAAAAATTTTTTCACGTCATTCAATTCTCCAATCAACTCCATTTGATTCAGTGAAATATATTCACAATGTGAGATTACCTTTATGATGCTCCTGCTATTTTCCTATAGTGCCCTAGTTTATTGTACACGAAAAAATTCCACACTCGACCTAGTTTTGAAGAGCAGTATATCCCGATTTTCTCAATAACTGTTGAAAATTGTGTCCCTCTGCCTTTTATTCATTCATGCGTGTCTTGACTGGCTATTTTTCTATTCCACTTTCACCTTAGGGGCATTTTCGCGATATATTTATTCCCATTTTCTTTCCAATATTTTTTTTCATACATCTATATATATATACATCAATTGCGACAGTGAGAACATACATGCGGTTACCCTCGGGTGCCACCCTGGCGCCTCAAAACAAACTTGGCAGTATGCGTTATCACTTCAACTGAATTGAAGTTTGCCTGGAAGAGGTTTTCCACAACTTATTCAATTTTATCAAAATATTTCTGTTGTATTATCACCATCCTTTCTTATATCGTTTTTTTTTCACTTTTTTTCATCCCTCATATGAATGAGGAGCCAATTCAGTTGTCTGAAATAATAATCGACACTTATCATTCCATGATCGATATAATGTCGACAAGGGATTTTCCTTGACCTTATTTTCACGGATAGTTTGGTAAAATAGAAACTACTGAGCACAACATGGAAGCGATGGATGTTTCACAAGTGGTAGATTGATTCATATTAATTTATGGTCCTAAGTATTTTGTTACATAACAATTGTGTGAACATACAATGGAACTGAAGTTTGGAAGCATCTGCTAATTTTATGGAAACGTTTATTGATCTGGTCATTAATCCACACTCAAATCAACTTTTATATCGATATAACGAAATGTTTGGTTGAATTAGGAATCGATTGTACGTGAAACAAGCGCAACGTGGAATTATGTGGCTACTTTTCGCACTTGCCAATTCTCGGGTACTTCAGTTGCGGTTAATCTACTTACGCTCATACGAGCACACGGACTACCAACATCCGACCTATCCACCCGTGAATTTCACTTCAGTTCTCGTTCTGTCAGATATAACATACGACGAATATATAGATAAACTTAGTGGGACAGCTCTATAAATTCATCGATGAATTCACCATTGCATTTAAATAATTCACTTGATTTTCTATTGATGTTTAAGAGCATATTTTCAATTTTTTTATTATTTAAACTGATTGGTAGAAAATCATCAGACAACGATTTATTTTATCATTTATACACGTTCATCGTGGCCATTATTAACGGAGAGTAGAGAATGGCTGCGATATATGATTCCAAGTGGGAGGATGGTAACCAGAGCGTGAGAGTGATGGAACGCCAACCCGTCTGCAACGTGAATTTCGTTTGTTCACCTAATCTCGCTGTTTGTACAAGCCCCAATGGCCAAACTGGATATGCGCAATATTGTTGGAATCCCACATTCAAATTCCAGATACGCGTTTGATCAAGAATCTTTTTATTACATTTGTATTGATTATTCTGCACGTCATGACAGAATTTTTGGTGGATTGTGTTTATCGTAAATGTAAAATAAAGATCTTTTCATGCAAGCCGATTGAATTAATTTATAGGTTTATTTCTTGAAAACATTTGCAATAAAACATCAAGTGTTATGACAACAGAAATTGGATTAATCTGTACATGACATTGCTGCAGTAATTTGTAGAATTATTCATGGTTTTTGATATCTCATATTCTGCATTGAAAATTCTGTTATGAAAGTTTGATTTTATCTAGATATAGAAGATAGAAATGGAGCAGACAGAATAGTCATTCGAAAAATATTTTTATTTCAAATTTGATTCAAGTAATGACCATTTTAATTCTCGTCTCATGCTTAGAATTTCATTTTTTATTAAACGAAAGGAGGAAAATGCGAAGTATAAAACGTTGATTGCAAAAGAGAAAATCTGCTCTACTTGACAGCCAAATTTCATTCGGCTGGAAGAAAGTAGAAGTTCAATTTTATTACTGAATTTTTTACGAGATCAAAGAAAGAGTGGGAGAGTGGAGTGTGATTTCATGAAAGAAGTGGATTGAAATACGTAAATGGATATGTACTTTGCCAATATTAAACTTCAAGACATTGTTATTACACCTCACATTTTTATTAAAGCTTCGTAGTCCTGTAAAGACGTGAGTGAGACGATTAAAAATAATTCTGTTTTCATTTCACAATCATTTCCGAACTTCATAAAATTTTTTTTTCTTCTCTCTTTTCCTCAGCTCTGTTTTGATTAGCATCATGAGATAGGACGCAAAATGATCGTATGTAAGTGGGAAAAAAATGGAGTATAATAAAAATTGCATAAATTCAAATGAAGTAAAAACAACTCGAGTAAACTTGAAGTGCTGAAGGAAATGCGACACCAATAAAAAAGTACATTTAAAGAACTCACACAAAGATTTCATATTTCAGTTTTCACAAGAACTCTCCTTCCTTTACATTCATTGCTTCTAATGTGTCCACGCATATCAAAATATACTGAAATGAGAGACGAATTTCCTCCGGATATTTATTGCTTATGATGAAAAATGATTCTTTCACAATTTCCTTCGATCTGATAATTCATCTGATGACCAGGTCAACAAATTAATGTGTCTATCTCATCAAATATATTCATCAAATGTCGATTACGTGTCCAGTTATCCTTTCAAAAATTTCATGCAATCAATATGCCAAAAGTTCGAACTATTTTCAGTCGTGAGGTACCAAACGGTTCCATGTGTACCTCATATGTCTACAAATTCTCCACGTACATACGTTGTGTATGTACGAACATGCATCAGTCTGCACAGCCCCTTTGGGCTTGAGGTCGAATAAGCTGCGAGTGACAACTCCCTTAGGGAATCGAAGCTTCACATCAACATTCATGCTACGCATAATTCATTGAAACCACTCACATGGAATCTAAAACAAGTTAAATCGTGAAATGAGCGAACTGTTTGATAATCAAAAATTGTTTGGCTTGTGAAAATAGAATGACACACGTAAATTCAATTAACTGAAATTCTACCACATCAACTACTGTTTGATTTGAATCAGAATCATATTCGATTGTCGATATTTCATTTGATGTATCAACATGACAATGAAAAATGAATCATTCAGGTCTGGACAGAAATTTCATTTACTGGGAAGTTCAACGAATTAATCTGAACTTCTCCTGTCATATTTTTCATGTTTTCGAATGACTTCAGCGTAGACAAAAAATATTTTAAATTTCTCTTTCTACATCCAACATTTGAAAGGAGAAATATATGAAATATATTGACGAAAAGTAAGCGTTTATGAATTATGCGAGCGACGAATGGCGATCGCAAATGTAAATGCAGATCGCTACTTTGAAATAATGTTCATCAGATGAGACAAACAACTCTAATTTCCCATGTATCAACTCGACCATCCTATCTCATATATTCCTTGTAGCGACAAAAATGTCTATAGGAATGATTAATGTCTTAAAAACTGATGATTGGCGTGTGACGATAACTACTATAGTACTACAACATACAAAACTTGTGCGGTTTTCCGTCTCTAGTCGTCTGGATTATTGCCAAGATAATTTTAGATTTTATTCGACGCTCAATAGACCATTCTAATTCTCCGAATCTGGCGCGCGAGCACACACCTTACGGATTGACGTGATATTACCACTCTCATTTACAAATTTTGTCGAGGGTGACGATCACAGAAAAAAAAGCGAATAACCACAAAAATTCATGTTATAATAATGACGATGATAGTTAAGAGTATAATTACCGAGATATAATTGTCTTCAGGAAATGGAAACGAGGTTGTATAAATAATTTAACGGTATGAGAAAATTTCATTTTCATTTAACGAACCATTGTGAAATAATCGTTGCGAATTAGTGGGAAACTTTGTTTTTTTTTTCAGTAAAATAATTGCTGTTCTGTCGAATACGAACAACAACGTGATTTTACTCACATTCTACAAACTCAATCGCGTTACTTCCTTTCATCAAATGCAGGAGCATTCAAAACATTTTGTGCATAGTCTCAAATATTTTATCTCCAGTCTAATTTATCGTTCCTATTGATTGGAGCCAAACGGAACTGTCGTTCAGTATGATGAAATTGATGACGATGATTTACTTAAAATGAACATGATTCATCAACAACCAATCCGAATATGATCTTTTCATAAATAATATCCACAACACGACACTATTGCATATGAAATTATAATTAAAATGAATGCATGAATGTATTTGTCAGTAATGTTTGAAGAAGTGACTTTGTTTCATTCACCGAATGCAACTGATGCGAGAAACTCTTAAACAGTGAATCAGTGCGAACGCACAACGTGTCGGCCGCCCGCGACAACCGCCCTGTATAAACACAAACGTTTAATTAATGATTAAGACCCAACCCACGTTGGAAATTCTGCCAAATCTAATGCATCTATGACAGCGTTTGGTAGGCGGAGCTTGCAGTGGGTCCGAGTAGATTTTCTCGAATGGCAATTGGCCGGGTATCTTAAAAATAGTCAGGATTCGGTTGTGACTGTGACACATGTAACACGTAAATATCCACACGCATGTGTATTTTGTGTGCTTGTCTGCAAGCCGCCAAGACATCTTTCCATGTTAGAAAGAGCGAGTAAAGACACGACTAAAGAGTGAGAAAGAGATACAGTGCCATGTGCTATGAGATGTGAGAGACATTGCTTGAAGATTCTTGCTAAGTTTTCACTCTCATCTCTGACTTCGAGGTTTCCGGACCCCCGAACAGTGACACATACACGCAAATACATTCACAAACGCCCGCGAACGGGAAATAGCAAAAAGGCGAGAAAGTATCTCAACGAAATTACACCGATGAATTTTTATTTTTAATATTCGATTAATATTCAATCGTAAAAGTCCATCAAGTGTGGTTCTATTTGATATATTGATATCATTTATCGATTAGAAACGTGAATGATCGATGGAGAAAGTGAACAGCGAATAGAAAAAAAAAAAACGTGTGGAATACGTGAATAAAATGTGCGGTGGAAGTTTTTGAAATAAAATTCTCGTAATTGATTGTGACAGTTGGAAAAGACCACAGCGACTAAATTCGTACTGAGAATTTTGTGATAAAAAATTCATTAGACAGAAAAAATTGGATATTTAATTAGACGTGTGTGAAATGATGACCCTGATGACGGACGTGGGAGCATATCCATATGAATCACGTACAACATATGATGGCTATCACTCACATCATCCACGTCATCGGCATTTTTATACTAATCCGGAAACAGAATATTTGCAGAGTTACGTATCAGAGCGGGAAGAACATCAGATGAGAACACGAAGTGTTGATAGTAGTGTTACATCATCAGAAAGTGTTGCTTCTGGTCATTATTCTAATGAGAATCATATCAGGTTCGTTTGGAGAGAAAATGTCAAATTTTTATTTTTTCTACTCATTCAATAGCTGAAGAATTGATAGAAGAAATGTCTGTGAGAAGATTAAATACATCTGTATGGGTATCAGCAAGAAGAATTTTCCCTTTCATTCGAAAATTCACACTGTGAAAAATTCACAAGATGAAGAAAATTGAATATCACATTGATATTATTCTAGCGAGTGTAATAAAAATGCAAATCACTTTCTTCGACGGAAATAAAAAGTTCTTCCGCCAATTCCTTCATTCTCTTAATATATATAGATATATTCGTTTTTTCCCGCCCTGTTCTTTTCAACCACTATCTCTCATTCAGACCATTCGTATATTTCTCACCCTATATAACTGGCTAATACTTCAAGTGCATTAGCATGATATTCCAACTGCAAGAGATTCAATTCAAATTCGCGCCAATCTTTGTGATACGGAGCTGTTATTCCATTCCATTCCACATTTGGTTCATTCATTTTTTTTTATTTGTTTCGTTATCTTATGACGTACAATGAAAATCCTCACGAGTCTGAATGTTAGCGTTGTTTTATACGTCATGTTTATCGTGTAAGCTGACACATTTATCGGTAGAGTAGTTCTAGAGTTGGGGTAGAAATTTTGACAGAAGTATAGAGAGCAAGTTGATGTTTGATGTGTCAGTATGTGACGATTTATATATTGGTCTTTAAACTGTTTTCACTTGATACGTATAAAACTTATCAATTAGTGTGTACGCTGACTCGTATCCAAACTTCTGGCTCTACCTTCATTTTGTATCAAGTTGAAGAGGAATGAAAGACTTGGACAAGGATGAAAAAATGTTTTTTTCCCCCATCTCATTCAATTTTTTGATTGGATTATTCATGTGGCATAAAAAATACTAAATGGGATCAATGAAATTCTATGGGATCATACGGTGATCAATCGTCACAACAGTTGATTGAAAAATTGTGAATTCATTGCCTGAAAGTCACACTAGAACCAAATAGATTGTTTGTCGAATTTTTGATAATCTCTCGCTTGAACAATAAAAACGAAATCTAACACGAATGATGAACTGTCATTGCAGATCACAATTTCGTTACATACCTGATTCCGATGATGCATCATCGATCGTATCAGCCGACGCATCAGCCGATCCTGAATCACCATCAGCCGATGCCGATGAAATAAATGAAAATGAAACAATTGAACATGTACCACATCCTCATGTATTAGACACAAGTTCACCTCATGGACCACGTCGTTGTCTTTTGTGGGCGTGCAAAGCTTGCAAGAAAAAAACAGTCACGGTCGACCGTAGAAAAGCCGCAACTCTTCGTGAACGCAGACGCTTGAGGAAGGTTAGTCTTGGTGTATTCTATATAAGTATCAAGTCTCTAAACTGCGACAACACCAGGGGGAATTTCAGTTCAACTCTCTTCATCTCTGTTCTCGCAACATTTGCTTGGCATGTCGAGTAACTTATCTAGTAACATATTCGGGGCTTGATGTAGTCTGAGATAGTTGCTGAACTGTGATCGGTTTATAGCTGGATTAACTGCTGGTTAAATATTGCTTGGCATAGTCGGAGGATTTCACCCGGTGCTTCATTATTCCTCATAATGTATAAGGCGCTTCAGATCTTTTCGTTTCATTTTACATATATCACGATGCTTAGTTTGTGGTATGTACATATAATTGTGTATCGTCGGTGAAGCTTTGTGGAATTAAACTGACTACTGAAATAACAAATAAATTTCTATAGATGTGACAATGACTAATTAAGTTTGTCTATTTACTATTCAGCAACTATTATTTCTACCCATCTCAACCAATTTAACTTGCTCCATAGCCACTATCAAACTTGGTAATTAGCTCTATCAGTAGTTCCAGGTTGAATGGTTGGTGTAGAGAAATGTGGCAGAATGTTGAATTGAATTCTTGATCAAGTCTAAGATGTTTGAATTACTTGCGTTGAAAACAAAATGACTAACACTGATGTCATGTCATCGATTACGATTGTCACTATGGTTTGTCGTGGCGATTGGAAGATTTAATTGATGATAATTTTCATGTGATTTCGCAGGTTAATGAAGCATTTGAAGTGCTGAAAAGGCGAACGAGTAACAACCCTAATCAACGATTGCCCAAAGTGGAAATTTTGCGGAATGCTATTGAGTATATTGAGAGTTTAGAGGCACTTCTGCAAGGAAATCGACCAGCGACAGGACAGAATCATCTGTCAACAAATAACACAGTGAGTAGTCATATTCGATTATTAAAAACTAAATTCTCTTTGTTAACAAACATCGCTGGGGATGAATTATAAACAATTGATATTTTTTGTGACGATCTTTATCCATTGAGAATAATATTCAGAAGTTAATTGATGTTAAGAAAAGAATAAATTAACAATGGGGCCTGAGTTTCCTTTGTTGTCGGCGTGTGCAAATAATTTTACAGTGCTGGGTGAAAATTTCAGTACATTCCTCAGCTATTGAACGTTGGTTTCAATTCTTGGAATGAAACTTTCACAACTGGATATTTCTGTTAAGGAATGATTCAACATTGTTATGAGTATTACAATATAAATGCTGTGTTTGTGGTGGTGGATTGTGCTGTTTCCGCATTCGCATCATAACTCGATTATCGCAGTAGCGCTGGGAATGTCAAAAGCTCTTTCGCCCTCTCAGTCTTTGTCACTACGTTGAACTTTCATAACTGTAGGTGACACTATAAATCATACAAAAGCTTCTTACAGAACTCAAAACTTATATTTTGTGTAATAAAATTTGATAATTTCTTCTACGAAATCAGTCTGAAAAAAAAATTCACACGTTGATCAGGACAAAGGCAGTGCACAATTTGATAATGTTTGCATATAAAGTTTGCACATTCTCGATATCACTTTTAGCAATTGTCTGACTCGCAACTGAAATTCAATTGACTCTTTCTAAAATTCACATCGTATTTGCTCATTTTTATAATTGAAATAAGTGTAAATTATCAAATTGGATTCTTCATCGATCATTCTCGCAAATCACTAGTGGAATTCTACTTGACCCAAATTTCATAGTCATAAAGTTTTATGTAAGACATACAATTAATTTATGAAACTGTAACTTTCGCCATAACAATATACTTTGATGGTTAAAAATTGATGTCGTAAAATTTCATGAGGGTAACTATTGGCGTACGAATTATTAAATTGTCCGGAATACTATGGATTCACATGAATATTTTACCAAGTTGAAATCATGACCTAGGGAAAATATTTCAGCAATTCAATTCTAACAATTACATTCAACTTATCTATGATTGTCATTTCCCTTTCAATCATCCCTTCAAGAATCAACTTGCAACATCATAAGCAACATCTTACTATTCAAAAATCAATAGTCTTCACTCTTTCCTTCATTATGACATCATGAAATGTTTATCAAATTCATAAAATCCAGTAGTTCAATGATTTATTTAATGCATTAAATTATGAAGACGATTTAACACCTCGTTTTCAATAACGATAGTAAGAAAAAATTCTCAAATGATTGTTCAATGTCCACATCATAAATTATTCGTCTTATAAATCGGTCTACCTCGCAGTATCGATTTCACTGAACTTACTTAATAAATCCGCTTCCAAATTTACTGTAATGGATTCAAAGGCAGATAACAAGACAATTTTTCCGCCATTGTAAAGGGGCGCATTCAATTTGTGAGACGAATGATGAGAAGGAGTTCTTTTGACAAGTGTAATAAAATGTGTCGGTCAAGTTCTTATATATGTACCCAGTAAATTTACTCTCATTTACGGTCGTGCACGTGATGCACTGAAGAAGAATAGTTTGGTGTCTTTGTGACGCCGACTGGTTTTACGATAACCGAGTATTGGAAACCAATAGTTTTCCTGTCACGTTCACTTTATATTTCTCTTTCCAACGTGGCTCCTTCAATAGTATAAAAGTTGAAATGGAATAAGCATAATAAAATAGGCGATCGGCGCGCACTCTCTGTTACACCAATGCTAGTTGTCAATAATGACACAAACGCGATATGCGAATAACACTGTACGGTTATCTGCATCTGATATGTGACATTGAATCACATGCTCAGCAGTCTATAACAAAAACATAAAAATGAAATAGAGGGAAAAATATTGACGTCAATGACATTGAAACAAATTATTTTTCTGTATTATTTACTTATCATTTCGAATTAGATTTGATGCAATGTGAGTATGAAGCAACGATAGAAACGTAATGACTGTGAGAACTTACATCTGTTGGGTGTATCCTTCGTTAGGTACGAAATACAACTTAGTTGATATGTTCCAGATATTAATTGTTCGGGGAAGAAATCGACACAATTTCTTCTATTCAATTCGATAACACCTGCAAGAAGAGGTTCCTCTCCATTTTGTTTCTTTTCTGTCCAATTGACAGTCGGAAAAATCTTGAAATTCTATGCTTCCATTGTGAAAAATTACAATTCACTTAAGTTCTCTTCAGTTTATATGGAAGATTCATTCAAAATGTTGCACAACGACGGAAAATATTTTTCAAATGTATAGCCTGTTACAAACTCGAACAATGAATACTTCAGCAACCGCAATTTTTTTCCACTTGATAAATTGTCTTGGCAATTGTATAAAAATAAAATTGGAATAAATTGAAATATCATTAGAAGTTTTACTCAGCTCATTATTGATCACCTGCGCAGAAGTTTGTAGAACTTCATTGATGTTCGTACAGTTATGAAAAAATTCAACTTGAATTTCAATCGATTCGACAATTAATTAATTTCACCATCGCATCTTTTTCTATTTAATTAAATCTGCAGATTATTGTACGACTTGATACTTGAAATCGTCTGCGACAAATATCAGGTTGAGTGTGTGTAGAGTAGACATGAAGTAGGAATACAAACACCTGAGTAGACATGAAGTGGAAGCCTTCACGAGTATGTAAAAGAAATAAAAATGAAAGAGGAAGAGAAAGAGGGAACGCCTTGAGATATGAGGATCGTGTGTGTGTGTGTGTGTGTGTGTGTGTGTGTGTGTGTGTGTGTGTGTCTGT
>JABMBR010010846.1:0-41693 GCA_018881525.1 Meteorus sp. PSUC_FEM 10030008
AAATATATACATATATTATGGACAAAAATAAGCGCAAGCGAATAAGGAGCAACCAGAAGCGCGTGAATGTACGTTTGCGCGGGCGCGTCTGCACTGCTCATCGATTTGGTCTTTCATATACACAACACAGTGTATGTGGGCGTGTTAGAACCAAGTAAATCTACGGATACATTATATATATACAGATATACATCTGTATGTATTGAACTAAATAAAAAGATGAGAGAGAAATAGGAAATTCGGATAAAATAACCTCTGACAATAAATACACTTTTGAAATTTATCTACGTAAAAGTGCGAGTCCTTATTTCTTCTTCACATCATTATAACGCTAGAAAATTAGTAGCTTCGTGATTTATATAGCAAGAGAGATAATCATCACGGTAAGAAAAAAATAGATAATAATGAGAATAATCGAGGACGGTAATAAAAATTATGGGGGAAAAAGATCGCAATGCAGACGCGTCAGAATATTTATGTTGTCAGACTTTTTTTTTTCTTTTTTTTTTTCAAATTCTCATAGCAAAATTTACTCGTTACCGGGACGCGTCAGAGGGTATAAGGTTAGTTATTGGGGTGAAGGTGTATATAGAAGTGAGGTGGGAGAAAAAAAAATGAAAAAAAAAAATTTGTAAGGAAAAAATTATTTTCAAGAAGAAGCGGAAGAAGTATAATCATAAAATTTGATGCGCTCGCAAATGAGGGTATAACGTTACTCAAAAGACCAAATAATTCTAAAACACGGGATAAAAAATAAAGAAAATAATAACATGTGAAATAATGAAGGGAGGAGTGAACAAGTTGGAAGATTTTTTAAATGGGGTAGAATTGAGAGAGATATAGAAGGGGAAGGAGAGGGAAGAGAGAGAGAGAGAAAAAAATAGTGAGGAAAAATAAATCCAAAATTTGGATATTTTGATGTTTTTTTTTTTTTTTTCATCTTGTTTCATTTTATTATGCATTCATGGAGTATTTTTTTTCTGTATTCTTCTTCGTGATATATTTCGTTGAACTTTTTCTTCATTTTTTGGATAAATTAATTGTATGTGAATATGGTTGAGAAAAAAAGAGTAGATTATGATAAAGGTAAAGGACATACAAAGAACGTTCTACGTGTATGTATCTGCACACTAACCTGAGACAGAGGGAGAAGTTTTTATGTACTACGACTGACCTGTAGCAGAGAGCCATCAGAGCAAATACTACGAAAACACCCCCTACCACCGACATGAGCATACCAACTAAAAATACAGTGTTAGAGCCGTGGTAGTTCTCTGAATCAATCAAATAGATTAAATTGTTTGGCGATAGTGAAATTTTGTTTTTTTCCATATAATTCCATAAGCGAATAATCCAATATTTCATAATTGCATTTATTATTGATAATTGTGTAAATTTGATTAATGAGAAATGTCAAATGTAAAATAAAAATTCACATTGAAAATTTGTATGAAAATATCCATAAATAATTTGACGCCAAAATTTTACATTGATATTCATTCGTTATTATTATTTATGAATGAACAAATTAATTTGCAAATAAATATGAAGAAAGAAAAAAAAAATTGAAATGAATAATCAATACATGAATTTATTCATGCATTTGTTGTTTTTATTTTTCACCCATTATCAAATCGTCATTAATAGCCGCAAAAAATTATTTTTGCATTCGTGTGGTTATGTATTGAAATAAAATTCGAAGAATGCAAAAAAGGAAAAATTCGTAATTGATATACAAATATGATTAATATATATATATGTATAAACACACACACACATATATATATACATATATAGATATGTATTGATTTTTTTTTACGATAGTTGTTGTTCAATCCGCGCAGCAGGCAGATAAACCCATCAGTATGCAGGGTGGTTTAGTAAATGTTTTTTTTTTTTAGTTTCATTATCCGAGCGTCCCACAGCATGCAGACAGACAGAGATGGCAGTGACAGACAGAAACAGACAAGAAACAGAGAAGCCAATATCAGCACATTTAAATACATTGAAAACACACAACCGAGATTTTTATAACGATGCGACTTTTTTTTTTTTTCTTTTCCAATTGACATTGCAAATTGCAAAAGAAAAAAAAAATCCTTTTTTGAGATCTTACAGTAGTTGAACTTGTTATGCGGACGATCGGTGAGCCTCGTTTTGTTTTTTTATATATTCTAAACTGATATTCAACTCGCTTGGATATAAATAAATTCGTTAATACAAATATACAAATTCATTTTTTTTTCGAAGCGAATGATGTCAATTGAATTCTTATATCTATATTTCTATTTGTTTATATGTAAAAATAAATAATGGCATCTGGAGTATTCTTTCTTTCATACATTTGCTATTGAAACGAATTCATATACTTTCACGATGAATTATTATGATAATTGTTATACCTGTAAATTATTTTTCTTATTATTTCTGCTTCCAGGAATTGGATGAGAAAATTTTGTCAGTTTGTATTATTGTCAAACGAAAAACACGCGATTGTCCGTGATATGAATCTCGATTTATTTTTCAACAATAGAATAATAATGTGAGTGTAAAAGTTAGATCGAGATGAAGGTAGAAAACACACAAATTATATCAAGATATTGCAATTGTAAAATATTATTTTGTGATAAATTCGTTTTTAGTAATAATTTATTCATCAAATCTCGTTACTCAAGGGCATACAAGCAGCTGGCACATTCGCGAAATCACCATTTATTTCCACCACATCAATAAAAAAAAATTGGAAACAACATTGAAAATAACAATTATGATAACAATAATCAAAATACGTTCCATACTACACAAAATATACAAGAGGCAGGCGCGCTATATTTTATTTTTTGAATGTGAAAATATTTTTCTGATCCATTTTCTTCTCTCATTTTTCATTTCATATATACATATATATATTCCCATTTACCTCTGTTTTTCACAAATGCATCGACATCACAATAAACAACACGATGGATCGATGGATCTTGTGAGTACGAAATAATAAAAAAAGAAAAGGAACGGTGGAAAAATGAGTGAAGAATGCAACGCTATCATTTCTCTTAAAGAATTGGAAAATGTGTAGGATGATATAGAGAAAATAGGAAACGGGGAATGAGAGGAAAAAGTCTGACAGAGGTAAAAGAAATGTAGAAAGTGGGACTGATCGATCAAGCGTGTCGAATGTGAGTCAGAGTTATAGGTTATCAGTGAATATATCATTACACACAAAACAGATGTATTTGTGTATCAACATCTGACGTGTTATTCTTCATATTTTTATTTTCACGTTTGATATATTTTCCTGCACATTTTATATGAGTAAAAGTTTTGATATGATTCTTAATCCATATGCGCAATCCAAGGATTTATTGATTTTTATATTCTTGTGATTCTCTCTTGGTTATTTTCTTTGGAAACTGTGTGGACTTCAATTTGGAACGACTGCGTGACTCCTAAATGTTACCGGATGCTCATGAAATTTCGTAATTAACTCATACAGCAAGTAATACAAGTAAAATGGAAGTGTCTGTGATGATTGATGGTAGTTTTATTTATATTTAAATTAAGGGAGGAAAGAATTACCATTTACCTAACTGAGACTAGTAAATACAATTAATGACTGTGATAAATATCCATCATAGTCATGTGAACAAATGAGTTAGGAATGCACTAGCAAGGCGAGAAAAGTTCAGTTTGGCGCGATATGAGTGAAGAATCATGTCAACCTGCACATTGAACACATTGGAATATGTAAAATTGATACCACATATTAGTCATGTCAAACAGGGTTGAATATTGAAGAGAATGAAACTTTTGAACACAACTGTCATTAGGCGACTCATTAGGGCAGTAACAAGATCAAATGTTTCATATTCGAGATAGAACATGTTGAGAGAATTCTGTTGATAAGTGATGATAGTCAGCACAAATGTGGTTGGATTTCTACGGAGCAAGACCAATTCGTCCACTTAATCTGGAAATCTTTCTGATCATAATGGATCCTTCTTTTTTATTTGGGCGGTTTCTATTTGCACAAATTAATATGGGCAATGTTTGAGGCTTATACCAAATGATGGGGTTGGAAGTGATTTATGTGATGAGAGTAAAAAACTTTATTTTTGTCGAGTAGGCTTGAGAATTCGAGCTCTGTTTTTGGATGGCACAAGTGACTTTCCAATCGATAGTTCCATGGAGTTTTGTTCGTTAGATGTAGGAATCATCTTCTCAAAGTTCATTGCTTAGTTGAATGTATAGATGGCCAATTCGTGCATTCCCATTAAATATTTTCCAAGAATCGTTGAAATTCCACTGACGAGTTTAAAGTGTGTCTGACTTAAATTGACAGAGTTGTATTGTGAACAGAAATAATTCCAGATACGTCAATTACTCTTGCATGTGAAATGGAGTGGCGTCATTTACTTTTGGCGCAAGTTCTGATAGAGTTATCAAGTTCTCAACTAATGACATGAACTTTCTGCATCATCACCCGGATTCAAGAGGAAAATTGACCAATTTCTTGCATCTTGACAGTGTTTATGAATAATATCAAAATTTTGATTCTATGCAGAGCGTTTTTTCAATCTCGAATAGATGAAACACGCACAAAGTAGAAATTTTTAGTTCTTAACTATGAATTACTTTTCTATTCGCTGCACGAGCGCGATATTTTCCGCATGTTAATTGCCAATGAGAAGAAATGTAACGGAACCCCTGAACTTTTATTCCACTCATCAAACTGTCGATGAATATTCTGATTATGAAATAAAGAACAACAAAATTTAAAGTTTCACCTGAAGTATAATCAGCTACTGAGACCAGCATAAGAAAATTATACACGAAATTGCCATGCATCAGAACCTGTCAGTACTTTCTGCTCATTTTCTGAAATCACCCATGATCAACCGGTATGTATCACATACGAAAATCATTATTCCAGTGCGTGGAAATTCGATATCGTTTGCTTAGTTTGCCTTTCCCATGAGCGAAATTCATCAAGTTCAAATGAAATTTCCGGTACATATTCGGTACAGAGACTCGGATACGAAATTAGTAGATAATGATGTGCAAATGCCTCCAAGCAACAACAGAATGAAAGAGGAGTCGTTGATGAGGATCAGAAATGTGATGCCGCAATTTATTTTTTTCAACGGCGTTGAGGGAATGAGAGTTTTTGGCTTCTGAAATGATACCAAACTTTCATGCAATAACACCAGTAACTTTCTCTCTGGCTTGAATTAAAATTGAAAAATGAAAATTTTGATTTCCATCTACAACATAGTTTGTAGCATTCATTCAAGAACTGAATACTGTTATGAACTGATCTGATCAACCGCATCAGTTGATCCTATTTTAAATTTGGATTGAGTTTGAAATTTCATAATTGTTGTAAACAGGAATGAATAATTTAGACCTAATTGAAGCTCGCAATTTTGTATTCTCATTTCTACCCCCCGATTTAGAATTAACATCAGCACAATCACTTCATTCATGTACGCACATCACTCAATATTATCTCCCAAAAAAGCCCATTCCTCTAATCTTATTTTATAATTGTTTCATTTAATTTCAAATTCCCTACCCAAATCGCTGTACGTTTATTTCAAATGGCCTCCAACTTTTTTATCTGAACTCTAAGAGAAACTCATGTTGAGTTGCGCTCTAGGGATTTGTTGGAGCTTCATCTCAAGCTTAAAATACTCAAAGCCGTCTAATGTATTTGCAAGGTACTTCACTCCCTATTTTTGACTCAGCAGTTGGGGTCATGGAAACATATCTTCAATGCGACAATACAGGGCTCTGATATTCTTCATAAACAAACTGTTATCAATGGAAAGCATGCGGAAATAATCCAATCATCCTCTTCAAAATAATCTGCAAGTTTAATTCTTTAATTTTGATCAAGTCTCATTAAAATGTAAAAACAAATTGCTAATGTTCGTGTTTATAACACAATGTGCACACAGCTCCTCTTTAGAAAATATTGCTCCAACAGAAAAATCACATTTAATGTGTATAAAACTGAACACACACACGACTTGAGACGTAATGTATTCCTGTGTTGCGTTGCGAATTGAGAATTGCAAGAATATACTTTATGTCTTTGTTTATGCTCGTGTTTATTTATTTTTTCTCCTTCCGTGATCATTTCATTTACATATGGAACTTGGAATTTTCTCCACGACATCCTTTATTGCACATGAATAGACAAAGAGAAAAATAGCTACATATATACATGTGGGTGTCTCCATTTACATTTATGTACATATATACATACCAATTGAGATATGAGAGAAGTAAAAATGTTTCACAGCAGCAATGAAAATTATTCTCTGTTCTGGCAGAATTTCATTGCTCAATGTACATCAAATGATGATAATATTTGTTATTTCAATATGTCAATACGAGAAGATATAGATGTTTGGGATATAGAGAGTGATTGATTGTAATAGATAAACATTAACAATTATTTTATGATGATGATAATGATGATTAATAATTTGAAATACATTTATATGAACATAATAGTGCGTTGGCCGCGTGCGATGCCTCCTTCATCATCCAGCTATGGCACGATCGATAAATATTACTCAATGATGATGATAGGCGTTGATAGTGATTCTTATTTGTTTGAAGAATAAAAGAAAAGCAAAAACACGTCATGATTGCCCACTCGAGAATGGATTTTATTATTTTTGTTTGTTTTTATATATTTGAACTTGCAATGGAGAATTCACTCGCGTCGAGGGGGATTTCTCATTGACGTGATTTTTTCTTTCTGTTGTTCTTGTTGTGATAATGTCTTGTTTTCTGGTTTTTTATTTTGCTACTATACCTGTAGCAAAGTGCCATTAGTGCAAAACAAATGAAGACCCCTTTCACCACACTCAGCAGGATAAATACCATCACCATTGTGCTAAGATTGGAGTTTACACTTCCTGTAAAATATTATATTTGATACTATTTTTTTCGTCCCTTTGTTATTGTTGTTCATCGGTTCATTCTTTCTATCTTGATATTCGAAGAATTCAACGTAACATAACATCTGTATTGTACAAATTGGTTAAAAATGTTTGTCATCATGGCACAAGAATTTTTGCTTTTATTCTATAATCTCTGCGGTGTTCAGCGAGAAAAAAAATTCCTTCACACAAACTCCTGGTCGAGTGAATAATGAAAATGTGAAAAAATAAAATGGAAAAGTTGCGGTGAAGGAAAGTTTGTGAAAACGATAATTTTGTATACGAATATAAAGCAAGATTGTATGAGGAAAAGTTTCATTGTCGATTATTCAAAAGTTGATCGGAGTAAAATTAATTGACGTCTTGTTGAATAAATTTTTTGTCTATTTTTTTCTTTTCCTTTATTTTCACCCCATCGGTATCAGCATCAGCAGAAGCAGCGTCACGACAGCAAGAGTTAATCCCCTTTGCTCCCAATCTTTTGCCTTAAACTAACTTATAATACAATTGAATAATAAACCTACTTTATATAAAGGACTAAAGAACACAAATCGCTGGATTTTATGTGCACAGCTGATGGTATGGCCCGAAAGAATACTCAAGCGCCTAACAATGTCCGGAGTCATTTCATTTTCTCTTGCTCTTTCTCTCTCCCATTCTTTCCCTTTCTCCATCTCACACTCCATCTTCCTGTTTTTTCACAATGTTTTTGTTTTTTTTTATCCTGAAGGAATGATGGAGTAAGATAGAAAACAAGAAATAACAAGACAAACAATATGTTAGGCAGAGAGCGAGAACGAGGAAACAACATAAAGTATAAGAAAGAAAGAGAATGAGTTTTGATGGGCAAAGTTGATGGTGAATTCTCAAAATATAACCGCTGAAGAGTAAATTCTTGGGCGAACGATCAAACAGAACGGTGAGAGCGAGTTACTATCGCTGAAAGTGAAAAATACAGAGAGGAAAGATCGACATGTGAGAGAGTTGGGAATGAATTTGCGAGCAAGATAGAAAACGAGTGTGACAGTTAGGGCGATGGAGAAAAGATGAGAGTGAGAGAGAGAGAGAGAGAGAGAGAGAGAGAGAGAGAGAGAATAGGAGCGAAGGATTTGATAAGACGACCGAGATTATATCGCGCCCGTGATAAATATTGATATAGCAAAATCCGCAAAAAAAAAGTGGCCGTGCGTGATATAAAATTACTGAGTTATATTTTCACTTCCTTTTTTTTTATAACTCGGTGTGTATGAAACTATAGATATACATTTTTTCGCTTTGATATCGAATCTACTGATATGAATTCGGGGTCGGATTTTATTTCATTTTTCCATTTTTTTTTCTTTTTTTCCTTTTTTGTGCTATACCAAAGTATACACGAGGTGTTTGGGTGAGGATTTCTGATGGTACGTGCTGTGAAATCAATTTTACGTGACGACCTGATGTACGATGAGTTGATATTGATTACAGAGATGGATATGTGTGCGTTACAATGAGTGTGAGGTAGATGAGTATTGAACACAATTGGCTGATAGAATGACGGACGGAAATCTGGACATTTGCAGATGGGATAGAATTGTGTGAACATTTTTATCTTGCATGCAATAAAAATTATCTAACTTAATCATTGGATGGTTTATCTATTGTTGGTTTGGTATTTTCTTTGATTGTTCTCATTCGGGTGTTATTTCTGTCTTTTTTTTTAAAGAGTATAACTTTGAGAAGTGAAATTGAATATTCGAATCTGTTCGATTTTTCGAGTTAAAATCGAACGTGGATGTTAAAATTTGTCTATACAAACACTTGATTTCGTGGAAAATATATTCTGACTATTCAAACTCGTGAATTTGGATTGGATTGAGCTGAGAATTTTCGAGTTGAGAAATAGAAGATGAAAAATATTCGGAGTAGAAATTTATCAGCAAATTATGAAAATTGAAAAAATCGATGAAGGTTATCTACGTGAATCGAATATTCAATGGCTCAGGAGTGAGAACTTCGAACTATAACATTGCACTATCTATTTTATCTACTTCCTTCTATTTTTATATATATGTAAATATGCGTAGTCTGTAGTAAAGTGCAGACTCTTGTTCATCGGAAATATCTTTGAGTTTGATATTTACGTTTAATTTAGTATCAGGCTTGAGTACAGTGTGGTTGGTGTAGGTGATGGTGGGATTTGTTACTCGCGTGCGCGGATGACGGGAATTTTCGATAAACGAGAATCAATTTCGCGCTCGAGATACGGAATATTCCATCTCTTTTATGTATTCTCTCTCGCACTTGCTCTCACCCACAGTTTCTCTTCGTCATCGAACAAACTGCCGAGTACTGCCATGTCCCCGCAAATATTTTCGCAAACGTTTATCCCTAGTCGCTCTCACACGCTTCATCTCGCTTCGGGGATATCCCTCGTGGGTTACCTCCATCACGCTTTGCCTCTTCACCTCTATCTCACCCTCATCCCCATTCTCATTCTTCTTTGCTTGTTCGTTTTCCAACCATTTAATGTTTTTTTTTTTAATTTTTTTTTCTTTATATTTTTACTCTCTCCTTTTTTTTGTCATAAAGCTTGGCGATTTGACGATTGATACCTATAAATATTCAGGATTACACACGATTCAATACTCTGTTTGAACATCCTCGATGAAATAGAAGTGAATGCAGAAAACAAATATAAACATTTTTTACAACGGATTATTCTACCAAATTTTATAATCACATCGAAGAGTACTAGTGGAACAAAAGTTGGAGATGACAACAATTCTCATATTGTCGTTAATCTTTCGAACACGTGAATGATGAATTGTTTAAGGTACAATACTATCAATGAAATCTGTTACGATTGGATTGACATAATGACTGTTCAGGATGTGCTGTGAAATTATGCTTGTCGAATTTCACCTACGTTGGTACGACAATGAAAAATTTCATTGATGGATGCACTCCTGAATATGATCAAACATTAAATTTCCGATGGGTTTTGAATTTGTTTTTCAACGTTGATTCGATGGATGTTGCAATCAATGTTGGGTATGATCGAGAATGTGTTTGATAACAGTGAAGGGATTTTACATGAGTAAACTCTACTCGATCTTGGTACGAACTCATCATTGTGTCTGTTATTGAATTGATTCAGAATCTTCTTCAACGACATGATCTACAGACCTCCAAATCGCTTCCTCCTGGTTTTATATCGTATCAAATGTGAATCATGCTTTTTTACAAAATATTTATCGAGCTTGTTGAATCATTAACGGATGTATGATTTGGTGATTGCCACAAAGGAATCATCTGGTTCAATTCACAATCGAATTGTGCGACAATTGTAATTGAATTACATTCAATAGGAATCAATTCTGTTCATTGAGCACCCAGTTCTCATATTTTTTTCTGAAAATACAAATTTCCATATCGAACCAAGTGTCAGTTAAAATTTTGAAACGCGATTGGATCCTGTTGGATGACTAAATTTTTGTAGATTTATCAATTTAAATCGTACGAAATTCTTAACAAATCAATGTCTGGTATTTGTCGTGAATTTTCAATTGATTCCAATGAGATTCTGCGCGTATCACTAACTTCAGTTCTTGGAAAAATATCAACTCTTTGAAATGTCAAGTCAGAAGTTCCTGGTCAATCAGAAGTAACGAGGAATGAAGACGGTGCAGAAATTTAAAAATGTTCGGAAGTGTTTTTGACATTGACGCATTCTGCTTATGAATCTCTTGGAGAACTATGCAGGGAGATATCAGAAACATTTTCAGTGGAGGTCCCACAGCGTCATGAGTGATTCCAACAAAAATTAGGGATAATATTCAGGAAATAGAGAACAGACATTTTCTCTCCTTTTATTTCTAGAATAATCGAGAATCAATGCGAATAGCAACGAATCTAAAATCTAAGTCTTCACTAGTTTCTGATTGTTCTCAATCAGTTTAATTGATTAGGAACCTCGTTTGAATTTGTATTTTCATTCAAGCATCTACTGTCCGACAATATAAGAAAGATCTGAATATTGGTTAAGAAAATCAGCGGCTTTTTTCAATACCCGATATAGTTCCTGCCATTTTAGAGCCAACTTGGAACATTACAAAACCGATTTGAAAGCCATCAACCACGAAATAATCAACAAACTGATAATCATCAGTCGAGTTATCTTATCCTATTTTTCCGGAGATTGGTGGAGCATGTTCGCTCGGACTAATAGATATCGAACGAAGCTCTCAACCGAGTGATTAGGGTACGTTCTCGGCTATTGCATCAAAGTTTATCCGCATTTTAATCATCAGCGTTCTTCATTGCATCAACAAATTGACGTTGGTGAAGAGAGGACATTGCACATAAGAAATTCGAAACAATTCACTGTGAAATGTGGAAGAAGATGAGGTCTAGTTGACACAGTTGCTCCTCAACTCATCGAGATATTTTCATACATAACGAGACCAACTGACATTACGAGTAATTCTCTCAGCCACAATTGGTTAGAAGAATTTTCATGAACCAAAAATTTCCACTGTTTACATTTTTGATCTCGACATTTCTGTCACGAATCAATTATAATATTCCAAGAAGTTTACTACAATTACTTTTCATAAAACACGAAAAAAGTTCATGACTTGTCTACTCAACTGTGAAGATTAATGATGTCGTCAAGAAGTTTAGAAATCAATGTCGACGCCACGCTTACATGATTACAGCTTCATCCAAACAGTGCATTGACGTTCAATATTGAAAGTTATCTCGAGGTACTAATATCAATGCGAGTATTGATCTATTACTAACTATTGTATTCCAATATCTAAAACTCGAACTATCGATTGTTATACATAGTACTCTTCGATGTGGATGTAGCTCCTTGAAACATAATGGACTATCAATTATTATCTGATGGAAATAACCACAATGATGAAAATATAATCACAATATTACATATAAAATAAATATTTATTCAGTATCGTTTGACTTACCGTAGGGGGTCTCTTTCTTCTGATGTTTGCTTGACGATGACTCAGTCGTTTTACCAGGTGTCTGAACGGTCGTTGTAATTGGTTCTAATGTCGGTATATCTATCTTTAATGAACAATCAGTACCGCTCCAACCGGCATCGCAATAACATGTGTTCACGTTAGTGCATACCTGGAAAACGACAAATTGCCGATTGTATATAGGTATATTTATTGATATATGCTTACACTGTATGTTTGCATTTGCGAAATATCCTGTGTGTTGTGATTGTGCTGTGACAATTGAGAATGCATTTGCCTTCTCGCCTAATGCGTCTTCAATCCGACATGACGAGTCACTATCAGATAGATGCATGCATACAGTGTGTGTTTGTGTATGTGTGTGTCACATGTGCAGATGTATGTTGGAAGATATAGATAGATATCACGAGGTATTTGGTCACATAATGTACAATGGTTGATGGTGAAATCAGGCACAATTATTCCGTTAACAAATAACTCACCCCATTCCCAGAGCACTCCATGTTGTTGCGATTAGTAGGACACTTGCCCAAATTCATGTAGGGAAACGCATTCGTGCACGTTTGATTGATGCAAATCTGGTTGACATTTTGACAGATTTGAAAATAGAGAAATAGTTTACATGTTGAGAAAAATATATCATTTTGTCATGTGTGATATCACTACTCCGGATGATTTATCATGTTATCGCAACGAAAAAATTGAAGTATTTATTGTCACAAAGAGGAAAGTGTGTTTGATCACGAATGGTTTCGATATCGACATCTTTGATTCGAGTATTCGAATTGCTGGGACACTTGTGGAAATTAATGAATCACTCTGGACTGATTGTTATTCCCTGTACTTTAGAATCAAAGTTCTGGTAGCTCATACTGACTAATGATAAATAATGTGGCGCTACTAATTCACAAAAATGGTGTTTCCCTGACAGTTACCAGTCGGACTGTCTGTATGGGTTTGGAATGAAACGTATGAGATCGACAATGGATTGATGGGAATTCTCCAATCTACCAGCACTTCCATTTTGGGTACAGCGATGAACAGTTGAGTTAATTGACATATAGATCATATAGTCCCGGCTGTTTATGGTACTATGTTGAGGCACATTCACGTTATGAATGTGATCTTTCGATATAAACAATTGTTTATAGCCTGATAAAAAATATTGGACCAATACATAATTCACCTAGAGTTCTTTGCTCTCAATTTTTCCGTGACAGATTATCATTTACCATGTTATCACCGCACGATGTACCGTCGCGAACAAGTCCCATGAATGTTACTTCTTTTCCATCGACTTTGCCGCTTGTTGATCTGCAGAGTGATAAACGATGAGGAATAGTCAGATACATTCATCTTTCATGTTTCCATTTATGTTTGATTTATCTAACTCACTTGCACTCATATTCCGTTCCTTTGATTGACGTAATTGTTTTCGTCCATGATGAATCCATACCATCAACCACAGGTAACTTACTGCCTTTTTGACATTGTAATGAACCACATTGGATACGGCTGCAACCGAAAATAACAAAGATTTAAATTTCTCAAACAACTCGTCCTGCGTGATACCTTTAATTTTCAGAAGTGTTCAAGACCAACTTACTCTGGTTCACATTTGATGTAATGCCCGTCATGGTCCGTACCGCAGTGTCCATTGATAGAACCTTTGGAGTTAAATTGTTCAAAGCATTGCATGTCAGCAACAGAACCACCTTCGCCCCAAACCGATGCACATTGGACGTTGAGCTCTGGGCAAAAACCCCCGAAGCAAGAACCGTGATCATCAGCGCATGGTTTGCCATTTTTTTTATAAACATCAGCTGGGCATTGCCCAGTTTCACCACTACATGTCTCCGGTAAATCGCATTCATTTGTTGCATCACGACAAACGTAACCGCGTGGACGTAACTGTTTGGAATTGGAAATCACGGTTGAATGATAATCAATCTGCATTAAATTGCTACGCATAGATATTCAGTGGTTGCAGATTTCAACTCTTATAATACAATTCCATATGGTGACATCATTCTTTCAATTAATTGTCCGAACGAACATTTAGTTTAACATGTTTATGATAATCAAAAAACTGTGCATTATTTCCATGGCTTTTCCTGTAGATTTCAATTTCCAATCAGAATTCGGACATGTACGAAATAGATGATAACGCTTGAAATTGAATTGCAATTGAATTCGATAATTTTCCACATTTCAATTTGCTGTATTATATTACACGCATGAGAGTTGATGATTTAATGTCTGATTCAAAGCGAAATACAACAGGAAGTATTTCCCAAAATGTGTAACAGGATCAAAATCTGTTACATAATGTTGATTATAAAATGCCAGTAGGACTCATTCCATCACAGATAATAACATTAACGATATATTGTGTTGATATTGGTTCGGTGTTTTGTGCTTTTTTTAATCCTAGATCGTACTTGTCGTGTTGTTTTCTGAACACACTGAGCAGTGAATATTGAAGTTAGAAAACTGTTCATCTACAATCGCGAGCAGCCGTTCACGATCCCCAGAAGAAAATATCATTTCATAGGAATGAATAATCCGAAAGAAAAAATCATGCTACGGATGATGCATATCGCAAGAGATCTGAAAGGCATTCATGATAGCAAGAAATTGCTATTGTAATTGCTGCATATGATCGATTCCCTACAATGACAATATAAATAATGTATGAGATAACTGTCTGCCTGTATGTCTGTGGCCCATATAAACTTCACATTCTGTAGAACTGCTTGGTCACGACAGGAATTTGTTAGAAAGAAATTGCCACGACTCACCCCTAAGCCGTCTGTGGTTTGACCGAAAATATAATTTGTGTACCCTTTCTGAAATTCCAGTCGACTCATATGGATTAACATTTCATCGAAAGTAAAATTTGCCCTTTGTTATGATTCTGTTTCTACGTAAGGAATAAAAATTCCTGACGAGTCATCAATCCGAGGTATTCCATCAAAAAAATGTGTGTCATACATATTTGGATGTTATGGAATGTTGTGGGTTGACAAAATTATTTTGACCCGTCTTATCCAACGATGAAGTTTCATGTGGAACTCTGGTCTACCTCTGGTCTACCTCGTCATTTTCCTCGGAGAGATGAAAACGAAAAAGTGGTTCAACGGAAACCGAAAAATTTTGATGCTATCAAGACCACTCGGGACTATTCCGAGGTCTGAGGATATGTAGACCGTACTTGAGTTTAATCCCTCTGTTTGTGGGAATCAAATATGAAACGAATGGTTCTATTTGGAATCATGTGTCATTCCGAAAGTGGATGCATTGAGAAAATGAGAAAATAACTAGACAGCGGACCGGTTTGAGGTCAAAGATGAATTGCTATATTAAATATGAATTCAATGAACAGTTTAACTGGAAATTCCATACATGGAATATTTGGATTATTCACGCTTTTTACAGACATGATGGAGATTATTAGTTGAATTTGTTGAACGTCTCAATTTATTTGCTAAAATGCAGAACAACAATAAAAAATTATCATCACATATCTATAATTCATGTGATTGTCTTTTATTACTTTTGTTAGGAATTTAAAATGTTGGAGATCATTAGTTTTAATGATTTCCAAGCAGAAAAAGAAGACAAATAGACGAATGAATGTCTAGTCAAAAGCTGATTGAAAACTGCAGGTTTCTCTTTCATATGTCATGAGCATGAATAATTGTACGAAATTTTAGGGAGTAAATCAGAATTAACAGTCTCCCTTTTAGGCAGAACATCACATGATGAAATATAACCGTGCTACAAATCGCTAAATTTCTGACGTATATCTTTGAAGAGTAAATAGTATGAATGGGACGATACGCCTTCTCATTCTAATAATGATGAAACGTCGATGAAAGCATTGGAGTGCATATTAATCATCTATATAATTCACCTACTTTATATGACATAGCAAAGAGAGAAATGCTCTGGCCATAAATTGAATGCGAAGTGAGAGCCACGAATCATTTCAGAGATGTGATATTCGGATCGAGTAAGTATCTCACGAATCTTGAGGACTACAATTGATCTCAACCCTGAATCAATATGAACCCTGTACCAAATCATCATCATTACTTGTATATTTCAGCTCTTGAGATGCCTGAACCACCGAAGTCACCTGGAAATGAGTCACATGATGAGACAAAAAGTTGAATGAGATTTACCTTGCAGTTATCACAACATTCACCGGACGCGCACTGGGCTTCCGATGTAAGTTTGCATGTGATTGGATCACAGCAAGGATCGAGGTCTGGACATTCAGCAATGGTACCACAATCACATTGTTCACCATCATCTATTACCCTGTTACCGCACGATCTGTTCCCCAACTACATGTGCAAACATAAAATAATACAAATGGATATTTATTCAAACATATATTTGTATACGTGAAAACATGTAAAAAAATGAAACGTGTCATCCGAATGTGTAGCAATATTTTCATGTTGAACATTTATTGAAGTGACTTGGTTGAGTTTTATATATGTTCCCTCACCTCATTCGGTTTGTTCAACAGACATATACCACGTCCATCCCGCAGACCGCCCTCGTAATCCGATTTACTGCACTCAGAGAATTTGTAGGGTAGGACATTCTCAGCGCCGACAATTGACTGCGCCATGATACAACCATGCCAGTCACGACAATGACAATTTTCTCCTGTAAATAGGTGGGACAACAGCTTGTTTACAAAAAGGACTTATACAATGTGAATAGTGTTGTGCAAGTTAAAAAGATAGGTGACAAATGTTCATATTTATATATGTGTATAGAATTATCCGATCGTTTGTTGGATTCGTCGGAACATTTAGAAAAGGAAGTGGGGAATGAATGGGAGGCATCATTGGAGAGTGAATATTGACGCGGCCACATGAAAATTTAATGTAATCTGATTATATTTTTATTTTGAGAATATCCAATTCATAAACTGCAAACATTTAATCGGAACAAAGATGTTTACTCACGATTGGAACATTTAAAGTTTGAAACTCTTACTACGTCTGAATTAATGATGCTTGTCGTTCATTGTGTAAAATTGAGATAAATATATGAAAGTGATTTTCTTTCATTCTCACGGGTTCACAGGACTCACGTCAATATTGACATCAACACAGAGAAGATTGGACGAAGTTTGAAACTCTTAATCTAATCCAAATTTTTTTTAAAATCTTGGCCAAGATTGTGCCTTTCATACCAAATTTGTTATTATTGATTGATTGGAAATATCAAAGGAGCTTCATGTCAGACCATTTAATGAACATGATCCACTGTGAATATATTTGGTGTTTCTTACTTCCATCATCGTGCAGCATCCCGATGTTATGACCAATCATATGAGCCATCGTTCCAGCTAGCAGATGCAGTTCATATGGGTTCAAATCAACACTAATTCCAACAGATGCTGAACTGCAAACGGTTTCCGGCACAGCCACACCCGATTCACCACCTTGAAATGTTTCACCACTGCAAAATAAATACTGTTTCCATTTTTGTTTCATACCGCAGACAAAGTTTGTTTCATGAAATTATAAAAGTTGGGAGATAGGTTCACAAACAAGAATAGTAAAAGTGAAAAACATTGTGTGCAAGATATGAAACGGATGTATGGGATATTTATCAGAAAGGTCAAATCAGCCGGTCTTTCGTGACACATTGTTAGTGGACAATAAACTTGGGAAGTAAAAGATGCCGTGTGCTGTATGACCCTCTTTTTCTTCCATTCGCCAATGCAGCATCCTTCTCAAACAATTCTTACCTTCATTCTTGGTGTTGGGCTTTACTATATCGGTTTTTATAGTTATCATTATTGACATGATGTACAAATGGAGTAGAGAGACATAGATAAAGGGTATCAAATATGAACCATTTATTTTTCTGTACTTAATAATGCTTACGTGAGCAGCTGAGTTGTGTCCGTCGCTATTGGATACATATTTCTCACGGCATAGTCATTGAAGTTTTTCAATGCACGTCCAATTTCCATACCTGAGGAAATGTCAGCGCGGTTACCACCTGACCATGTTTCAATATAAATCACTGAGACTCTTGTATTTAACGTACGGAAATACTGAAAGGAAATAGAGAAAATTGATGTCGGAATTGAAAAGAGATAAAGCAATGTCAATAGAATATAATGAAATCCTACAGAATTGAATTTTGTATAACTCTTTAATAAAGACAAGAATATTGGAATCATCGAAAATTTTCAGCGTGTAAGTTATGATGAAACTCACGATTCTATTGTTGTTCACAATTGTTGGAAAATTCATTGAATGATCATTTACTGTTACTTGATGCGTTACAGTAAGGAACATGTATCAATTTACAGGAATTTATAGACAACATAGATACGGATTTCTCACGATTCTCACACTGAGCAAATAAATGTCTCTGATTATTGTTTCACCAAACCAACACATTGAACACTTTTAGGTACATGTCAAGATACGAAACTGGTGTTTAACAATGACTGACACACAGAGAATATTTCCATGTTTGGATAACGACGGAAATAACAATTTCCATCCCCATCCTTGATGTGGAAATATATTTTCATCAGTACATTAAGAAACATCAACCAACAGAAGGAAAACAGTCCACATAGAATTTCGATTCTGCGTTGATGTTTACATATTGTCTTATACATATAATCAATACAAAGACAAATATTATGATTAAACAATTCAAGTATTTGTCTTTCATGTTATTATTATGTTTGGTATGGGATAATGAACAAATTAGAACATCAACTACGAATCTATATCAAAGGGCCACAATCCTCTGCTTTTCGACCATTGGATCGATATCTTTTCATGAAATCACATCTGACTGTTCATTGATTCGAACAAAGTGTCGTATGTGGTCAGTATTCGTAAAAAAATTAATTAATTGATGAACAGCTGCTCATCACTGGGAGCAACATCAAAAATATTTTTTTTCTTCAATTGTTAATCATCAAATTAATTGCTGTTGGACCTGCTATCGCAAGATCAATCAGCCCAATTTCACCGTGGGCAGTTGACGGCTATGGACGATTTAATTGTTCGAATACGTTCAGTGGCAGACTGATGGATCGCAAACGAACAAATTTGAATGTGAATTTATTGCGGTTGAAGAATGGAAAATTAGTTCATTCACAATTTTATATACGGACTATGTTTGGATATCGATTCCAATATTTGTTCCATAGCGGTTTCATATTATTGAGTTATCATAAAAAAAAACAATGAGAAGTGGGTTCACATATTCGTAAATGAAGTAATTGATTATGATGGAGTGGACACCATTAGGAAATCCCACAAATTGTGGGGATTAATTCTCTCGTTTACTTCTAGACACTGAATGATCTGAGTTCGGGTCGACCCTCGCACTCTCTGAATTTCCTTCCTAACCTCGCATCATCCTTTATTTCACCCCCAGTTGCACTTTCATCCACAGATAATTGGGATGAACTCATTTGATATGTGGAAGATACTTTCAAGTATGGATTTATGTGAGGAGTTAGTGCACATAAATATAAATTTCGCTTCTACTTTCTTTGCATTGAAGCAGCTGTATAGTCCTAAAATTGTATCATTTTTCTAGTTGTGATATGTAAATGGTCAGTTTTCAAGTATTCAATCTTGTGTTCCATTTTATATTCACGGAAAGTATGTTCATTTACTATTTATCATCAAACGGAATGATATAGCTTCCATGATATTCTGACCATTTTGCTCTCATGTGGATATGGCAAAGTATTTCGTCCTGATGAAGTTTGTGAGAAGTGAAAGAGATTTGAAAAAATAGTGAGTCATGACTTCCTAACTTTACAAAGAACACCATGGCATTCATAACCACCGGAAAATTCATTCCTATTTTTCCAAATGTTGGAAACATTGCAGTTATTTCTGAATCATTCATGAAACTTTCAGAACAAGCTAACAAAATCGTGTCTTTCATTGATAAAATCACATCGACAACAAAGTGGAAAACAAGCCTAGAAACGGTTCCATGAATTCCGTCTAATTAGTTGAAGTAGCGATGTGATTTCTTATCAAAAATAATAATTTAATTTCGAAAATTTAATCCCAAGCAGCTTCAACAAAACTCGCTTCAATTGCTGTGACTTCTCGAAGTTTATAAGTCATTTGGATCGCATACAATGCTAATGGATCAATAAATTTTAATGAAGATAAATGAATGATAATCTCTTACAGCATATCTCAAAATTATCCAATTTATAATTTATATGACAGAATTTCTGGCATAATTTACATTAGAATGAAATGGTGCTGCAACCACGCAATATTCGTGTTCACATTGTATTGTTCTGAACAGTACATCAATCTATGTCTATCCACATGGATAATCATTGCGTAAGGTTGGACAATGGACACATTCATGATTGGAATCTTTCACTGTTGACATGATGAAAAAACTCAAAAAATGTCACATTTTTATCTGGAACAAAACGTATCTCATTTTATCAATTGATAAAAACAGAGAACAAAACAACACCGCAACTATGATTCAGATCGTAATCTTCATTTCATATTTCCTGTCAAGTTTCAACTTGTTAATACAGATTCACAAGGGCGAGAGCTCGGGGTTAACTGTGTGAAACTTTGATTTCTCTGTTGACAATGGCAATGATCAATACCTTTCTGAAGCATTCTGGATATATCGGCTTTATGGACTAATATAAACTCATGTGTCAATGCAAGATGACATATACGACCTCTATCAGAAACCAGTCTCTTTATCTGCCTGCTTGCACGTCACGTTTCAATTCGAAACATCTCGTCGAAAATGTTTAATCCAAGCAATTGATATATCAATTGAAATCTCTACGTTCACAACTTATAATCAATATGATGAAAAAAAATTCGGAACTAACTCACCCAACCAATCCCGAACTAAACTTCTACTGATCCTCATCATTATCTCCAGCAAGCCTGAATTTTCCATACTTTTATCATCCTCGTCTTTTGAAACTGTTCGATGAAACCCACAACATATTTTTATAAATAAAAAAAATTTAATAAGTACTCACAAGATCGGCAATATTTGCAACTTGGATGGCATCGTGAACGACTTCTGATCTGCTACTGCCGTTCCTTTTATCAAACTGTTGGATAAAAATGATGAAGAATATTTCAATCGGATTATGGTAAGAGTGAAATTCAAGTATCATATGAGAAATGAAACTAACAATGACGAATCAAATTTCAGATAAGGGAAATGAATCGAATACAAAAACAATAATGAAAAATGAATGGAAATTGTTTTCATCAACATAATAATTTACCATAGCTTTATCAATCATCATGGCAGTTTCGATATACTTGGTTGCTTCACGCACGTCTCGCTTGTATCGATCTCCAATATTATTCGAAGGGCCAGAGACATGCTTCTGGCGGCGATTCTTCACGAGTCGTCGCTCGAGATTTCCTGCGTTGCCACAGCCTTTGTTAACCTTTGTTTTTGCTTCAAATATAACGTGAGGATGTCTCTGCTAAAGGAGAGTTGTGCATATAGAGTTGATATTCAACGATAACCTCCTTCCACGTTCACTTGCAGCAGCACGTGCTTTGAAACTATCTACTCTTAGACTTACACATACATGAATGCTATGTACATGTGTGTATATAATATCGTGCAACCCTCTAGATGCACAAGGGTATACCAAAGAGATAGAATCTATCACGTGTATACAATCACCCGGAAAAAGAGCCATCACAATTGGCTTTCTCGAATTACTTCTTTGTTCACTTCTTTGCTAAAATTCTCGTTGTATTCTCGTCTTTATAGTATCCGATTGGAATTATTAAAATGGTTTTATCGCACGAGATTGTTCACCAACGTGTAAACTACTGACAAAAATGAGTCAATAAGTTTCAATTTTCATGAAGGAAATTATTATTGAATTTTTAGAAATGAAAATCTGAATTGAAAGGAAATTCTATGGGTGAAACTGACAGCGATAATAATTCCAATTGACTCAGGAATTTTTTTCAATATTCAAGACATTCAACATTTCAACTGACATACACGAATGGAAAATTTTTATCTCCGATGAATTTTTCATGCGGCGATTCAAATTTCATATTAGCGTAAAAATATTGTCACGTTCACTGTGGAGATCACTTGACATTGATTTTATCGAATAAGATCGATAGTCGATCAATTGTATCGCCATAAAATCTTACTGCGTACTCTTATGTGAAATCTGTCAAGGGAAATAGAACGAGAAGTAGAAAAAGATATTGAAGGATCGATTGTTCATGACTTATCGCAAAACCGAACTATCTTGAATTCAAAAATTAATGAATAATAAAACTGGACACTGTGAACAGATTAACTGACCGACATATCACCACCGTAGAATGGCTGTATGACGAATGTTTCATTGCCCAAGTGTATAACACCACTGACACCGTTGCACGTGTGAAAAGCAGCGCTTGCACCTGGATAATCCTTCACCGTACCGTGATAATAACAATGTTCAATTTCCTGTGAATTTTTAAAGTGGATTATAAGTAGTCATCCTACCAGAATATTTTATAAATTTTTCGATTCGAAGTAATTGTATAGGATGATTCAATAAAACCCCAAATATATAAAATGAATTACCTGTTTAGCTTCTTGTTTGGCGTTATGCAAGAAATCCTTTTGAACCAAATTCGGTGCTAAGAGTTGTCTAAAATCATTATGTAATCATGTTAACTCTACGAATGTGCACCCGTCCTAGATGTGGTATAGTGAACATGGGGTGAAACTGATTCTATATTTAGCCCTTCGAAACACAATCAATCAAGCATTATCACCCTGTTTCCTTGTGATTATCATCTCTTCACCATTCAAGCAACTAAGCGAATTAGTGTTATGACTGTTTTCCAATTTACTAATAAATGTGAAGAGAATCTAATTATAACGACAGTTCTTCATGAAAGGATTGGATATTTTTATGTGAACTGCCAGAAATCAAAGAAATATATTTCTCATGAAGAGTGTGATTGAATCGAGCCAATCTTCGAAATGAATTAGATTTTTGAGTTCCTCAAGAATTTTTATCAATGGATGGGATTATGGAAAGTAATTTGATGTCATATGTTCATAGATTAGAATAACAACCGAATTTTGGATAATGATCAGAAAAAATTCCAGGGCATTGATTTCGCAAATGGTAGTCAATGAAAAATATCAAATTTCCAAGTATTCATCGAATCTCAATTCATATGCAAATCAATATGGGAAAAAAATAACAAACTGAACACCATGTTTGGAAAAAAACTTGGTTGAACAGAATTGAAGCTGAAGTCTTCCTTTTTCTATTCATTGAAAATTGATAACATAGACAAACCACTTCTCAACCAAGTTGAATCGAACAAAATGAATATTTTTCACCTTAATGCATATTCCTCCAGCCAGAGTAAGAGAGTAAATAAGATTAACGAAAAGTTCAAGTGAATTTTTTTCAGCAAAGTTGTTGACGCAAATAAACCAAGACCGCTCCTAATGAAAATTCATTGAAAAATATTCAGTCAAGTAATATTGTTGTGGCGATTGATACTGTTTCGAGAATTTTCCTTGCAGAGTGATAATCACCTTTATTTTATCGTCGTTAAATGGAAATAAGAATGGAAGTGCCACATAAAAATGAAAAATAGGATGAAATATTATGAAGGTGGAGCAATGTTACATCATCATAATCCAATATACATCTATAGATTTTTTTTTATTCTTGAGCTAATTAAGATATTCTGAACGGTAATTAGGCCACGCGTTTCAACGTATTTCGATTAAGCTCCGTTGTGGAAAATTAAACGAGTTCCGGCGATGAATATATATGTTCCGGCTTTTAGTTAGCTTCCGGTGGGTAAAAAAAAAAAGCGAGATCGATGTGCACTGCAAAGAGGTAGGAGGGAATACGTGAAAAGGAATAGAATAGAAATGGCAGATGAATACACGTGTGGAAGTGAGTGCGTATGAATGTGCGTTGTGTATGTGTCTGTGAGTGTGCTAATGATGAGATAATTTATTTTCCACTCTCTACCCTCAGTGATTTATCTTCAAGAGTGGAGAAATGCTCGCGTGTGTCTGAACAATAATCGACCTGCACTACTTCATTGTACACAAACTTAAGTGCCCGAGTACACATGAATGTTGAAATATATTTTTATGTTTACTTTTAGTATTATACTTACGTATTTAATTCTAAATCTAGACGAAATCTGTGGTTGAAAGCCTTTATCAAGAGTGAAGTCCGATGGAAATGTCTCCCCGCCTGTGGGAAAGCACAAAAATATTGTCAAAAATTAACGGAGGAAGATACTAAAACTATTTAGAACTTTAATTTTTTTTTGTGATTAGTTTTAGTGGTGAAGAAGTACTAGTTTTACTTACTCTTGATCTACCTCGTGTTGTTTGATATCCATCGCCGTAACCGCCCCTTTGAGGATACTGTTTACAAAAATACATAGATAAATTGCTTTACTTTGAAATACGTGAGGGAAATGACGCCATTAGCGTCGATGCTTCCATTAGTGGCCATTTAATTTTTTTGTGGATGTTGCTACTCTTTGCAATTTAGTGTTTGAACTAAAATGAATGTCAACAATTATTCGTATTTGGCGTTTTCCTAACTGAAATGAAGAATAGTCGTTGAACATTATGTCATAGAAAGAGGAATCTCGATCAAAAATGTAAAAAACGATCGAACACTAAATAATTTGTCATTATATTCTTGTTGAAAATTCAAAATGCTCTGACAGACAGATTCACATGCGATAAAATTTACGAGCCGATAGGTTCTATTTGAATTTGGAATAAACTCTAAGAATTTCCATTTTCAAATTTGTTATTCATATCCAGGCTATTCACTTGAATGAACACATTTCCTTCTTCCATGAGTAATAATTCATTCAATATTCACGGGGATTCGAACAATTGCCGTGTTGATGTCTTTAATGACAATGTTGGAGGATACAGATCGAGGAATGTTCCTTGTTCTATGATCATTGAGATGAAACATTCGAAATGACAATAAAAGTAGATGAAATCAGAAGTCAGGATCAATGAACAATGATGGATCTCACAGATATTTATTCAAATAGTTAATTGTCTCCTGAAATCGCGTAGTTAATGGATCAACGAAGTCATTTCTAAATGAATTTGTTCATATTTACGTTTCATTTCTCATACATTCGAAGAATTTATCAAAGTCATTGGAATATATTCAAGTCATGAATAGCAATATTTATTTATTTATTTATAAATTTTTCCAATTTATCTTGGAGCGCTCCAGGGAACGACTATGAACACATCTTGAAGTCGGTGAAATATGAATCAATGTCAGGGTGCAACTAAAAATACAACTCCATTATTGGAAATTGTACTCTACGAAGACACCAATTACCAACATGTCATCGCGAAAAACAACATTCGATCAGTTTTCAGTTATATCAGCCAATAGAATTGATAAATAATTCGAGAGTGTTTTTCGAAGACAATATAAGAAAACACTTCATCACTAATTTCTGTGAATTCTTGAATATGACAGTGACAATTCTTCTTCTCAATTACGAAATAAAGGTCTCTGTAATCAAGTGAGGAATGATAAATACTCCGAGTAAAATTCCCATTTGATCCTGAAAACATATGTCAAAATGAATTTAGAAGTGACAATAGTCGAATGACACCTAGTCGAATCAGACGTTTCAAAAAAAGAAATGAGTGAAAATCGGGCTAATCACTGCTTCAATTGGAGGAATTGATATTTATCCCAACTACTGCTATTATAAATTGGAAGAAATTCACCGATTCGGAAAATCCCATCACAGAAATAAGAAGGAAGTTTTTTCAGGATTAAGAAAATGCAGAAACTAATAAAAAATATGAGATAAACATTTAAATATTCGCAAAGTGAACGAGCTGAAATATGTGTAGATTAAATCCTGTGATGAAACTTCGTGTACATGAAGTTGGAAATGCAAGCTTTGAAAAATGTCAGTTTGATCAGAGTTCTCGTTTCAGTAAATACATACATTATGCGCTTAAGGATTTTCCAAAGTGAATTGCACGACTGAACGTTTAATATACATAGATATATGTACATGGTTTACCTTGGGTAAACCCGCCTCTCTCGTGGATATCCCCATTTTCTCGTGATGCCGTAACTGCACCGGATAGATTATCTGATAGTTGTGATTACCGATGTCGCGCACCAACTCTTGATTTTGTTGATATTCTCGAAGGAGTCGTTCAACCTCTCCTGAAATGGAAACATTTCCCATCAGTTTTTCATACAAAACAATAAATATTTACGTACATTGTGCAACGAACACATTTTGGAGAAATAATTCAATTTAATTGGCGTACTTTGAAATTGAATTTCTCATGAGGTGTCACACTCAACCGCGTCAGTGGAAAAATAATTTCAAAATAATCAGTTTGCGTAATCTGGTAGCAATTCATAGGATACGGAGTCACTTGATAGTTATTCATGATGATGAAAAATTATAAATTTTCTGTGGAAAGATCTGGAATTATGATGGCGAAGCATTTCGTATTCAGCAGAATGACACAACAGGTGTCCAGTTCTTTTCTTCGGATTTACTAAGTATGAATTGTACAATCCATACGCACGCGACATGTTTATTTCAGTCCTGTGTTTACTATGAAGAACGCGAAAATACTCTACGGGAAAGATTATTTTTAATAAAGCGTGATAGATGAAACATCCCAAGCTTGATCATTTCTCGGTACAAATTTGACTATTCTCAATGAGAATTAGTTTCTTGAATCAATGCCAACATTTATATCATATAAAATGTACCCAAATATTACACACTCGATTAACCAACTATCAATTAAAACAACTCCATTAACTTGAACGAATATTAAAACGTCTTTAATGAGATTGCCTCTAACGAAAATGGACATCAACAAAGAGTCGCGTCGTTCTATTTCTCCCAAGTTCATTCACACTGGAACTAGAAATACATTTGGAGTTAAGCTAATCCCTAGATTATGCTTGGAATAATTTGACCATTACTGTGAATACAAGTATACTAAACACGTTCACATCTTCCATTTTTGATCAAAGGTCATCATCACGTTGCATCAACGAATGTGAGAAATGCAAGTATGATGCAATTGGAATGGATGATTGAAAGATGATCATTTTGTAATGATGAATTTGATAATCACAAATTACTGGTCAGCACTGATTCTATAGATAACTCAATCTTCAAGTTAGACAATATTCTCGCCTCTATATCATAACATCTTATAGCAGATTTCTAGATATGAATGTCAATCCACGCGATAGTAAAATACAACAGTAGTTAAATTCCTCTAATTGGATTCGTGAGTTCCCCTCCTCATGAATCTGGACTTGTACAAACAACTAAATATCTCTTCTGCAAATGAAATGTCTTTCTCTTTTCTATTAATTGAAATAGTAAACTCAATCTACTTTCAAAACTCTATACAAGAGAATCCGAAAATAATGAAATAATTCATTTCACTAATACATTTTTGACCAATTTCTCGTTTTTCTTTTCTTCCTCTCTACAAAATTTCAAAAAGATTGAATGTTCGTTTTCAGTCTCTCATCCGCTATCATTCTCAGTCTATTGTCCCTCGCTCCATCTCATTCCAAAAGACTACATCAACTAACGTGGCAGAGAGACGTTGGGGCAAGGGGCCAGAACCTGCCACCACCAACCTACCACGTTCGTTAGGACTTTATCAACGCTTCACTTTTTCTTGCCTCGTTTGAAAGTGGGTGAAGGAGATGGTGAAGAGATATAGTAGGCAAAAAAGCTACATGTATATATATACTGAAAAAAAAGAGAGTAATAGTGAGTGAGCGAGTTTAGAAAAGAACAGAGCAAAAAAAACGAAGTGGTTCTGCCTGGGGGAGCCAAAGGAATTTCACGCTCGATGCTCGCGTTATCGCGTCGATGATTTGTAAGGGAAAATCATTCATTGGGTTCAAGGAATACTGTGTGATATGGACTGTGTGTGTGTGCGTGTAAGTGTCTTTGGAGCTTTTCTTCTCCCTATCATTCTCCCTTTATACACACCACGTTTCTAAATTTCCAAGTGCACTCACAGTCTATCATTGATTATACCGAGATTACGATATGAATTGAGTTTTATTGGATTCCTTTCATGATTTTCTTGAAGCTGATTCTTCAATATCTCTCACAGATGCAAATTTGAATCTCGTACTAACCTCAACATCTTAATATCTCGTTATTTTATTGTTGGAATAATCTGAAAGATTGAACAAGTGACACTGTACAAACTGAAAAATATTGTCAGCAATTTACGTGTTTATTTGTACTTACAGAATGCAATGGAATATGACTCTCTATGATGTAAAGATAATAGCGATGATGACGAAATTAATGATCAATTAACAGAATTGGTTGACCACTTATATAAACTCTGGGAATAGTGAATAAATGTTGATGAGTATGTTGATGAAGTCATCAATAGAAGGATAAATGATAAATCCTTATGCAATGCAGTTGATGTTCGAATATTTCAAATCTCTCCTATTAATCGCTTTTGAGATTAATGGAATGTTTATGGGAGTTCTAGAAGAGTCCGCATATATTATGATATATGATGAATAAAAAATGAAACATTTCAAAAACATTTAACGTTTCAATGGGGTAGTCACTTCAATTATTACGATTGAAATGATCCCGTGGAGGATGGCAAGGGACTATTCCTGTTTTCCACAGAGTAACGGCAATTCCTATCAGCACATGGATGTAAATTGATATAATCATATCCGGCACAATTACACGAGGTTAACTAAGTTAACTTATGAAACATTTTTCACTGATTGTACAATGCAGAAGATTAGGATGTGGTGCTGGGTTTATTTATTTTTCGAATGGATCATCAAGAGTTGATGGATGAATACTTAAATACGACGTTCGTTTGTTGGATTTTATCTAAATTTTTATTCGTAATTATTAATTCACACACTTCTGGTGGTCGATTGATATTGAATTCAGTGAGTTCTATTGAAAAGTTAGAATTAGATCTGAATTGGTGATATAGTGGATGACTTCGGGTCTTTTCAAAAATATTTGGATGTTGAAAACGTCGCGGGGAATATTTAGAAATGTCCAGATTCTACTGATGGGTTGTCTAATAGACATAGGACATATTGATGAACGTAGGAATTTGTTCTGTTTCAAGTAGAATGGAGAACTCAATCGTCAAGAATTTTCAACATGTAGGATGCGCGTTTGTTTGACTTTTTTTTTGTAGCGACTTAACTACCATTCCATGTCAGTATTGTTCTTGATCTTGCATCACCATTTCACTGAACAATCGGTTCATCCATCCTCATAATTATAAATAATTGTCATTCCGATCTATTTGCTGGAAGTGAAAAAAATATTGATGAAATAGTTAAGCACAGAAGTGGAATAAATTTCAATAGAAAACAAATTTATCAGTTTACCCAATGATTGATCGAGATCTTTAAAAGATAAAATAGGAAATTTTGAAAACGATTAAGGGAATGTGAAACATGAAGATCAAAATTTCAAGACTTCCAATACTTGAATTCATATATGATTGCGCTACTATTACTGTCTAACGAGTATTGGCATTACATCCAAACCTCCCCTATTCACTAAAAATGGTGGAATCTGGTTTTCGATTCAAGATCTATTCATAACCAAACTTCATTTAGTTATAATGCTCCTAATTGGTATGGATATTACTCGTCATACCCACAGTCGTTATTCGAATCTCGTTTGCCCAAAATCTGAATGGTTCTGCTGGATATTTCGGGACTTATAAACTTGAAGTGAATTTGATAGTGAATTTTCAATGCAACAGTCAGTGCAGAATCAGGGGTGAATCACATTGCTAAACAATGGAGGGAGGAAATAAATGCAAAATATGTGAGGATATTTATGTTACTCATCTTATTTTATCGATTTGGTACTTTCAAATTGTACAAAAGAAAGTTAATACGATTCCACTGACAAATCATCCTAACAGAATATTCGAATAGAATACTGATAAGTCTGGATTCGATAGAATTATCACTTACATAATGTAACGTTCGTGATCCTTTCAAACATAACTGAATCACTTTGATATGTGTTTTCACCGAACTATAGATACGACACGACTGTCACGTAAAATTCTGCCGCAATTTACATTAAAACGTGTGCATCGAGTCATCGAAAAATATCGAATTGAAGGATATCGATTATCAAACTTTTCAATGTAATGCAATTGAACTGCGCTTGCGCACGAACTTAATCTATTATTCTGGAAAATCCGACCTAAAAGTGTGTGTGTTATTAATATCAACAAAATACGAAATTCTATAACTTCATTTGCATATTCTCGAATTGCGTGTGGAGAATCTAACATTTTGTAATAAATTTGATAAACCACCATAAAACATTTCACCAGCAATTTTATACGAGAAAAATTGTCTCGATTACACTCTCCAGCACTTCACCTCGAGCCATATTATACGTATTTGGCATCATCATTATTGAAAAAAGTGTAAAAAAAGGAAACAAGAAAAAAAAGAACAAAGGCTTAAAGCACTTGCGGTTTTTCTTTCATAATACACTATTATATGTAATTATATAAAATTACTTTTATCAACGGAAATTTGATGCCAAGTTCTCTCTTGACCCATAAATTGAATACACTGAGGGTGGAGAATTTTTTCCTTTTTCCTCCACCCTTTCATTTTTTCACTCTGTTGAAAGAAAGAATACACGTCGATTGGATCGAATAGAAATCGATTGATGATGACGCAAATATATATGTATATATTATTATCAAGAACACGAAGGAACTGCTCGCACAAGTGGGTCACAAGTCAGATGACATCGACATTAATCATTTTTTATATACACTGTGTGTGTTTGTGTGAGTGTAACTGTGTGGAGGGAGTGAAGCTGCCTTTTTTACGCGTGCGAAAAAAGATATCAGGGCCAAGTGGTCACGAGTCAATAGGTTTTCTTTTTCTTTTATTTTCCTCTCTTTTTTTTGTAATGCGTTCTCCCCTCCCGTACACCCTCACCATTGTATATAAATATTAGTATCCACCCCACGGGACCTTTTGCTCCGCACTCTCAGTTGTCACGTAGACATAAATATATATATGATATAAAGATGTGCGAGAATGTGTTTGGGAAATTCGGATGGGAGCAGGCGACCTTTTTGGTGATCGATCTTCTGTGCAAAATGATAATCTGATCAAGTATTTGTAGACGTTATGGACACACATGGACTGTCCCCTCTAGAAAAACAGTTTGATATATAACGCCCGGATATGTTTTTATACGTGTAGAAACATGTCAAGTTTATCATAAATACAGTGAACAAAATGAGGTGGAATGTATTTTTGTTGGAACATCCAGTAACGAAGTGATGATATGTTAGTTATACCATCCAACATGATGTCCTGTGGTGCTTTTGTCAATGTTGAATGTGAACAGAGCATTGTTATATCACCTGAATTATGAATTCTGCGAACGAATCGACTGAATGAATTTGAACTTGTAGGAACGCGAATGTTTCTCAAAGATTAATTTTGTGTAAGGATGTTGTTATTGATAGCGCAGTTTCAATAATCAAATTTCTCTTTCAGCTCTTCCACAGTGCGTTATTGTGAACATGTTTTTATATTGGGATAATATTGGAATAATTGAAAGAGAATTGTGATGTTGCATTCATAGTTCTTAGAATTGTTTGGAAATCTATACACTGGTGACTTTTCTTTTCTGCATCAAATACAACTTGGAATTCCCACATGACTGAGCAATTGGGATATTTCCCACAAATATGATCGAAATTGGATTACGGCAGCTCTGAGATATTTCGAATGATGGTGAGATAAGATACAGATGTCTCGAATTATCATTCAATGTCCATTTGTATCTTCAACAATTCATACAAACTCTCTATAAAATATTCCATTTTATGGGGTGTGAAAAAATTTATGATAACACTTCATGAATAATTCAAAAGATCAAACAGTATTCGTTACACACTTTCTGAAAATTCACCGGAATTGCATATAGAGTGATCTGTCATAACTCCTCGAGTATCAGGAATTCATCAACATGTGACTTTTTCTCAAGTATGAAATTCCACCGTTCCAATTTTATTCATAAGCACACAAATTATTGAAATACCTTCCGCAGCATATCATCGAAACATTTGACTCTCACATAAAATAACGAAATGTACACTCGGTGGTAGAAAAACAAATCTAGATACATTCGTCAAGTTATCCAATGTTTACATGTTTACCATCTTGCTGCAGTGTATTTTCGAAGATAAAGTGTGAAACAAATTCATGAAAACGTGGGCAAACAAAGCAGCCCAAGAAAACATCTGCGTTATTTTCCATTATAAAAATTCAAGGTAATTCCTTCCTTCTTAATCGTGGATAACTCTCTAAGTAGTTTATAAAATTCATTAACATATAAAATTTTTTGAGAATTTCATGTGCTACAATTTCATCTGCATGTTTACATGCCCGCAATGCATCTCGTAGAGTATGGAAGCTGTTGAATCATTGAAATATCAAAAAATATGGATATGTAAAGTCCACTTCACCCACCATTTCTCCTCTCATTAAATATATATCTATAGATATTTATATACATATATATGTTTACGGCCCACATTTCTTCCGCGCAAATGGTTCTGGTACTCGCATATGTTTGGCATACATAATGTGTTGCAAACTGGAAGAGCAAGAAAGAGATATAGCTGGGTATGTGTGGAGAAAAGCAAAATTGAGACCAAGGAGCACAAGGGGATGAGGTTGGAGTACAACAGAGGTATAGAGTGTGATAGGCGGGAATAGGGGTTGGTTAGGGAACGTAGCCAGAAGGCAATGGGGTCGGGATATGCGCATGTAAACCAGGCGAAGACTAGTTATACGTCAGTCGTGAGTTTTCTATACTCTCTTGCATTTTTTTTCCATCTCTCTCATCCACTCTTTTTTCATCTATTTTTTTATTTCTTTCGGTTTTTCTCTCGATATTTTTTTTTTTTTCACTCACCGGCGGGAGTTTCTTCATTCCAGAAGGAATCGTCCAAGGTATAGTCGGCCTCTGCAACATAGAAATAAAGAACCTTTGTAATGGAACATGGAATGTTGTTATGGTTAAATTTCTGGAATAAAATAGAATGGATGGAGGGAATTGGGCGATATTTTTGTGTTATTCATTTTTTGGTTGATCAATTAATTAATGTCATCACGACCGCTGATATTTGTAACGGGATATTGATCTGAATTCAAATGAATTTACTGTTTGACAAGTAATTTAAAAATTTGACAGAACAATTGTGATGTCGTGGAAATTATTCGTAACTGTCAACAGTTTTTATATCAAGTTATGAATTAAATTCTGGCAAGATGGATTTATCAGTGATTGTTATTTATTTTTACAGTGACAAAATTCACTAGAAACCTGCCGCAGAAAATCATATGAAAGATAGTTCAATTAGAATGTCGATATTTTTTCTGATTATATCGTATCATCCAATTATAAAGTTGAAACGATTGACGGGATACCCAAGATAGAATAACAACTCATTGACTTTATGAGTAATGAGGTGCAAGCAAGAACAGGAAAAAAATTAACTTTTTATGACATCACACCAAAATCTTTTTTCCAAATGGACAATTTGAGTTACTGCAGATGATTTCGTATCATTTGATAATCTCTTTGTCCCCACTAAAATCTCAAACTGTTTTTTCAATCACCAGAAATTAAAATAATTCCACTTCAGTGGGTCAAGGGGTCAATTAAATCTTTCAAGATATAGACAAACATTTTTTTACTTCTCAACATGAGCCAGGGTGGCAGAGATGAGAGGAAGTGAAATGACATATACGTATACATAAATATAGTTTAAGAGGGAAGAGTGATGCACATATAGACATCCTCCTACTTCACTTGAATAATCATCTCCTTCGTTTTTTTTTCCCCTTCCTCTTTTCCTTTCTCTTTTCCGCCTCGTCTTCGCCTCTTGCCAAAGCACGTGACGCGAATTTTTCTCGTTCTCTCCTACCCATTCGTTCTCCACTCATCCCTAAAAATAAAGGAGGATGGTGGCAGAGGGAGATGTGTATAGAGAGAAACATGCGAAAGGGGCAAAAGCAAAACGATCGATAGCGCCACGGCCTCGCACCCACCAAGATGACACCGCGGGCAAGCGGCAGAACTATATTCAAGCGTTATACAGAAACAGTGAAAGAAAAAGGTGAAGATGAGAGAAAAATAACTACAGAGTGTACGAGAGAAAGAGAAATGAAAGGATGGTGAGAAGACAGAGTGAAAAAAAAACTTGAAAGTTTCATTAGAACTCAAGCGAAATCGACTATCGTCTTGCCCCGCAACCGGTTTTTCTCTCGCCTCTCCGCGGCAACGAGAGAAACGAAACTTTTTCATCTCTCTTGAGATTTTACCCTTTGACACCCTTCAACTCTTTCCTCTCACCTAACATATATACATTCACATACCCATCTCTCAATCAAAATTCCCATTCGCAATTTCACTAATTCATCTTTTTCTCTTTTGTTTGACCTTTTTTTTCCTTTTTTTTTGTTCATATTTATTTATATCTCCTGTACTGAGAATTTTCGAACCTTTCTGACGTCATCTTTTGATATATCACGAGAAGGAAGTGGAAGAAAATGTATATTTACGTAGACGAGGGGAATTGAAATTGATTTGGGTAATAAATTTATTCCAAAACGAATGTGGTATTTGAAATGGAATGAGTAATGGTTCAGATTTCGGTGATGAATTGTGGGTTTTAGTTGAATACGAATTTCCATTTGGTCTTGATTCAGATTTGAAAATATCATCAGATTGAAATGTATTCTCTATTCCAGAATAACAGATGTTAACTCCGGAATGAATGTACTACGATGTGGATAGCAAAATTCACTCAATGTGAATTAATATGGGCATAAATATGAGATGAAATGGAATATCAAGTTGAATTCGAATTGAAAGTATCCAATTCAAGATAGAATTGAACACTTTCTTTTTTATTTGTATTCAGTGTTTCTGTATTTTTACATCTACTTGAGAAGAGCTTTTATATCAGATGTGTTATCGTTGATTAATCCGAATTGTTATCTTTTTTATTCCAGAGAACATTGAATTTTACTGATGATCAATTATGGAACAGATCCCATCAACGCAGTGCAACAATTTATCAAAATTGTCATGAAGTCATACAGGCCAATGTTCATTTATAAATAGCAATGTCAGAATTAATTCAAGAAATGTTCCTGCACGCGATGGATTCCCAACTGTACATTGTATTAATTATTAACTGTGTTCATATATTTGTTTAGTAGATATGTTCATTTCATGCTCTTGGCACAGTTGGCTCGCAATCGATTTCAATGTTGGATAAATTGAAAAATTCATTCAGCCATTTTTTCCAATGCTGTCTATGAATATATAAGCTCATGTTTGTGTTAATGTTCCTATGTAACTGTTTCTCTATGTACATAATAGATTACGTGTTGCCTTGGAGGTAGAGAATTTCGCATTTTGGTACAATTCTGGCAATGGCACATTCACAAAATTTATATTTAATCCATGTGGAAATTAAGGTTTGGTCGAATAGTAAATTTACTGTTCCAGCGTTTGTGGAAAGTATTGAAATAATTTTTTCAAGTCGTGTAATGAATAAAACTGTAATAAAAATTGATGAACAGGATTGTCAAATGCTTTCAAAGAGAATATTCTATGAAGAAATTTTTCGAATTCAAGAAACATTCCACTGACAAACTCAAACATTGACCAATCCCATTTCCGTTTCACATTGGAGATTTATCAACCGTCAGTCCATGTGAAAATTTCATTGGATAAAATAGAAACTGCCTCCCACTTCAAGATTCATTCGCTATTGGTTATTTTATATCAGAACATTTTGTAAAAATGCAATAAACAATTTCAAATCGTTTTTCAAATTCCAAAAGATTCAATACAGTCATAAGAGAATTGAAAACTATTTCAAATCATCAATGAATCCTCTCAATGTATATTTTTTTTCATTCATATCGCTACTGCAAGTAACAGCGTTCTTGCAGGTGACAGAAATAACCTGAGCTAATAAAATTAAAATCGAACATCGAACAATCACGACTATTTTATTCTAATGCATGCAACAAATATAAATACACATGCAAATATTTATGTGTCTATATAAATGAATGAATGAATAATAGACTGTGAGTTGCACTCCATCTCCATCCCCTCATTTCACAAATGAATTTTGGCAAGCATGAACAAGTCACCATCGCATCCCACCAATCTCTACATTCACAAATATATACATATACAAAGCGAGCGCTGACGCGATGAAAGACACGACGATCGATAGTGGATTAATTACGAAGGGGTTACATAGCCACCCTTATAGATATATTCGCACCTGAACTGAAAGGAATGATGAAGAGCGAGTGAGAACAAAGAAGGGCGAGAGTGGAGAACAGAGAAAAAAATTGTTATACCACTATTGCGTAACGGACATTGTCATCCAATTACCCAAATTCTTTTTTCACCCCTATTTTCCATATAGATCATTTGATAGTTTATGGCATACGATTTTCATCCCCTTCAGTCTCCTCAACCCATTGTCATCTTTTCCGCCGCAATATGATCGACAGGGGCTAACAATAATCCTGGATTTATCGGTGGGAAAGCAAAAGGGGTGATTAATTGCTCAACTTGACACCCTCTGTTCATTTCATTTTCCAATTGCGTATATACCTCTATATGTGTAATTTTTTTTTGCTCCTTTCTTGTCTTATTCTGCTTCTCATTCTTCATCTCTTTTTTTTTTACTGTTCGTTCTTATAACTGAAGGTCTTATCAGGTCACGTTTCGTTCTTGAGATCGGAAGATAAGAAATGAAGGCCTCTATCCTACTGTGTGTTCATTTTTCGTTTATTCTCTTTCTTGATTTTGCTCTCGCCCACTCTGTTGGTTGCTTTACTGTTAGTTTCGCTTCGGTAGTGAAGCCCCGGGGTCGCTCCATGGCAACGAGACTCGATCCGAGACACGCCACACCTTGAATCGTAAACGTTATATCTTCGACATCCCTCATATTTTTCTAGTATTTTTATATCTGTATATATAAATTTCGTTGTTTTCTTTTCATTTCTTTCAATTCCGCTTTTCGTTACACATGTGGATTAATGTTCGTCTTCAGTTGTAAGAGCCAACCATTTTTCAGATACACCACGAACTTTTCAATGTAGGAAATAAGAACAGAATAAAAAAAGATAAAAAAAAGGGGGGGAAGAGAATAAAAACTGAAACAAATGGAAAAATTATTTTGTATTCTACAGAAAATATATTTATATCTAAGAAGGTCGGAGGGTCAAAGAAGATGAGAGGAAGAGGGAGAGAAAAGAAACATCAAAGCGCTCTAGACTGCCAGCTAGACACGTCCCAATTTTTTTTCTTCCCCTCTTTTTATTCCCTTTGCCTCCTTTATATGGATATATACATGCAACGCATACTGGCACACGCACACACATCTTTATCGTCATTTTTTTCTCCCACGGGACCCGCCTTGGGATAAATCGAAGGTCATCAAAAAAATTGATAAGGAAAAATGTATAACGAATGTATAAATAATGAGAATGAAAAAAAAAAAAAAAAATAGTATACCGTTATTTCTCTCTTTGGCACTGTGAAAATTATTTGAAGATTTCTATGGATCTTTATGCGCACGCAATCTTCCATTTCTCTTCTTTTATTTATTTCACTCACTTTTTCTTTTTTTTTCCTCGACACATATATTTTAAGTGTTATTGCAATTGTATCGCTGTGCGTGTTACACCAACCCCTCAAATAAACACCATATCTAAACACACAACCCATGGGACTGGTTGAACATTTCGGGGAGTGTGAACGCAAACGCTGAGGGTAATGGAGGAAGCGACACATTGGGGTTGAAGAATTCCACTTGATACTGGTGGTTTCCCCCTCACACCTATAGGCATTGATTTCATATATTTATATATAATGAAATAAGGAATCACTTGTCATTTATATTTATTTAATTTCATTTCATATCCTCCTTTTATATACATAACAACCCGAGGAAGAGATACACGAATAAAATAAATGAACGAAATAAAACGGCGCACAGAAATTATTCAATAAATTTCGTATTCATTTATGTAGGCCATTTTTGACTACTCTAGGGATCCTAATCAAACGGAATACACTCGTCATAAATATTTATGACTGTTTGGAAAAAAAGCAAAAAAAAATGATGGAGTGAAAAAAAAAATGGAGGAGAAATTTCTCAAAGGATGAATTACATGGGTAAGTTCAGTCGCGCATAAATAAAGATGTGAAGTGCTCCTCATCATATATATTTATATTCATATATATATGGGGATAATAAGCGACGAGTATTAAAGGGTAAAATGAATCCTGAAGATGCACTTTATATATGTGTATGTACTTGCAATGCGGGGGAGGAAAATAACACTTCTTGCTCAAACCCGGTCAAACGATTTGAATGAGATATGAACTTCAAGTGGAATTTTCTTATTTTCTTCATTATATTACAGGGGGATCATGGCATTATTGAGGAGTGAAGTAGTTTTGAGATGAGAATGATCACCCCGTTGGATTTCATTCTTTATAATCAGGATTGAAGAAATTCATGCGAACTTTCTGCTCCTTCATTCGTAGTTGAGGGGATGATAAGAGTATTATATCGAAAATAATCGCAAATATTTTCGTTTTGTAGTGGGGTTGTTATAGAATTATTCATTTATTTTGATATCGTTATGATATTTTTTTTAGTTAAAAAACTTGTGACGCTGTCGGTGAAGAAATGGAATTTTACGAAAGGACATCGTTATCTCTGTGATGAGCTCTCAATGGAATTCTGTTCCTTCGTGGTGATCTATCAAATCACTCCTGAGACAGCAATGTAGGGAGTTGCTTGGAAGTCGCTATAGGGTGAATTCAATTAACGGTGTGAATATATCAAAATTGATTTGTAGTTGAAGGAATATAAGCACCAGAAGGAAGGAATGTTTCATAAATTCAAGGAAATGTGAACCATGGAACAGTAAATGTTTCATTGTTGATGATTAATTTACAGTCTTGCAATTTTTTTATAGTAAAATAAAAATATGACATAATGAAAAGTGAGGTTATGTTTCATTTATATTCTGATTTGCTTGTTTCAGGGTGTCACCAGTGAAAAAAAGTTAATGACTCGTTCATTGTTGATTGGTATGTCGATTATGCAATATCTCGATAAATAGTGTCAATTGTTTGAACAAATATTTGTTTTGAAGTGAACATGAATATTCAGTGCAGCAACAGACAATCATAAAATTTATAACATTAAGTTGCATATTCATACCATTGTGAAATCACAATTTTGATTGTTGAATTTTTAATGATACAGCAGTAAAATGAGAAGTACAGGTAACGATAATTTATCTTTTAGCACGCTAAGAAAGGAAAGAAACAAAAGGTTGAATAGAAACCTCACTGAAGAATGAGAAATGTTATATTGTTGGAACGAGAATACATTGTTTTTAATCTGATAAAAGTTTACGAGAATTTATTGTTTCTATTCTGCATTTCGTTCCAACTATCGGAAAGGTAATCGCTTTCCCTAATGTACAACATCAATCCATTGGCGCTTTGAAGTGAAGTTAGATACAAGTTCCTCGAAATTGACAACTTAGGGGAGAATTTCATATTTCATTTGTAGTGATGATGTCAACGGTTTGAATCAATCGAACAATTGTTATAAAGTAATTTCTATTTCAACGGAAAAATAGTTTATACACTTTCATTGAAAGAAGGAAATGTCGATAAAACCTTTTTTCAATTTTAAACCAAATGCAAAATTTATTATTATTTATGATGAAATATTTATTCTATGATCGATAGAATTTATTTTTACTGTTGAGAATTTCACTAAAATTCCCCAATATTAATAATTTTTTGATTAACCGTTCGTTGTTGGATGAATTCAATATTTTTTATTTATGATTGGAAAATGTTTACCAATTTCCGTGCGTAATTCAGCCGATGGTACGTCCATATGCACACCATCGATGTGCAATATGATGAAACATATACCGAGTTTCAAAGGTGTTATCATATCAAATAAAATAAAATTAGATAATTCGAAAAAATTTATTGGAAAATGTGTCCGAACAGCGAAAATGAGTGAATATATTCCAATACCGAAATACTTCGAAGTACTCAAATCATTCACTACACCACAACAAAGTTTATTGTCCTGACTGGAATTACATTTAAATTATATCAATGTATTATTGAAATATTTTTATTTCTTTTTTAAACTAAAAATTCATTCAAATATTTCTCAATTTTCTGCTTCCCATATGTTCGGAAAAAAAATTCCTAAAATAATTATAACCAAGATATTGATCAATTTTCTGATCACTGAATTTCATTTTTTTTTAATACTTCGAATGAAAAGTATAAAAATTTCATGAGCGGTTGTTCATTTTTCAGTTGCATTTCTATAAAATCCCGTCATTGTAATATTCAACTAAAGAACTAGATCGATATTGTGTCTGAAGTTCCTTAAGTTGAGTCTTAAAGAGATGGATCAGACTTAATGAATCTGTAATATGTGATGAAACTGAAAGAGGAAAAAATAGCTGCTAAGTAATTCAGGCAATGGCAGAGGAGTGTCCGCAGCGGTAAAACCTCTTTTACCCTCTGCCCTATCCCTCTACTGCCCAGGATTAATCAATGAATCGACCTTGCGTAACCAACTCCCGGCGACATTTCCTCTCTCACCCGCACCCGCCCATCCTTCGCACTCTTACTTGACGCCAACTCGAGGTTGATGTACGTTTGCCCCGTCGGCAATTTATGCGCACATTCCTTCCACTTCCATTTTCTTCCCCTTTGCACTCGCGTTGAGACGTCTCTTACCAATGAATTCCATAGCAACCATAAAGCCATTTTCAAACAGGAAAATATGATATATACGAAAGGACGGAAATAGTGACATACAAGTTTGACAAAGTTTCTTCCCTAAAATGATTTATCATCGTGTTCTACTCCACGCACTTGCTCTCAACTCGTATCTATTGTATAGATGTGGAGGATAACAAATAATATGCAGGACACTGTGTGGACACGAATGAATGGTGTTTTATTTAACAGAACACGGAACAATAATTTTCACATAATTATTCTATCTATTTATTGTAATAAATTTAGAGTGTACGGTACATTGTTCACGCTTTCATGTCCATTTAGAAAGGATAAAACTTTGTAATTTTAGTTTTAATACTGTCAAACATCAGATTTTCCCAAATCAATTCAAAATTTTCAAATCAGCATTCAAATTTTAGCAAATTTCTCGAATCCTCCATTTTTTTTGCATTCAGGACGTTGATGAAGGTGTGTAAATGTCGGTTGGATCAAAAGTTTTCTAATTTTTTATTCATCGTGAAAAATCGAGATGGAACAATGGGATAAGACCAGGATCACACAATTATCCTCGTCATTACACTATGGAAAAGTTTTTATCGTATATCGGCACATGTGGCACTTGGAATAAATTTTATAGTCAATTGTGTGGTGTAATAGATTATGGTGGTTTTTATCGTGTACTAAAAATTTACAATGTATAAAATGGGGGGGGGGGGGGGGAATAA
>JABMBR010010856.1:0-41635 GCA_018881525.1 Meteorus sp. PSUC_FEM 10030008
TTATATATTTATATATTTATAACGAACACCGCCCATTACTACTAAAATAACAAACGGGACTCATCGCCTTTTATTCCTTCCTTCATTCTATTTCCTTCAACAGAGCCGATACGCGAAGTAGGTGATAAATCGTCGATTGCATTGTATGTAAGAATACATTTTGAAATTGCCTCTCACAAATACCTCACAATATCAAGTTTCGTCGCATACTCACACACTCGTTATTTGTTGTTTGTTTGTTAAATCTATGGTTTCTGGTTTTGCACTCTGAAAAAAGTCTCAATTTAATGGATCGGTCGTAAGAACTGTCACGGTAACTGTCGGCGTCGTCCTGCTCATGTTTGTTTTTATTTTTTCTATGTTTTCTTGATCACGTCAATAATAAATTTGCAGCAGCCATACATAATTATCAACTCATTTTGTCTTCCACCATTGCTGAATAATTTCTATCCTGTTTCACCAACACACAACGGCTCCACCCTCCCCGTTCGCCCCGTATTTGCTTTTATTATGATTCATTCTGTTGATTTCTTATGCACATTATTTCATTCGAAATTCAATGGGGAGTCGTTGACACGTATTTGTTATAATAACAAATACGCATACACATATATCTGTAATAATAGAAGAAAAACGGCATGAATGAATGGATAATCAAAAGATCGTGAACCGTTCAACCAAATTAAGGTATAACGCTTAATTTCAGTTAAAGAATGTGCATGCGAATATGAATTCATTTTTGAATTCTGATGTGAAATATGTGTGGTTTTACCGATAAGAAGACGCGCGACACCTACGAATTTGGCCAATCACTTGCAGCAGTTGCTCGTTGCGGCTTTTTGCCCTTCAGATTCAACTAATCGACGACCTTGCCCACTCGTACTTGCATTACCCGCCTGCTCATTCTTTGGGAGTTTTTTAGCTACAAATGACGACGGAAATAGAGAAAAGTTCATTAGCGATATCATTTATATGTATTTGCGTATTAGACAACAAAAACATTGTGAATTCATAGAACTTCATTTGTGAGCGTTACGAAACAAGGATTTGATGACACGCGCATTAGTTGCACTCGCGTCGTTCAGATTCACGTTCTATCACATGTGTAACAAAATACTAAGCAATGTTACGATGCCAGATGTTTTTTTGATTCCCGAAATTTATAAATACTTCATTTGAAATCAACTAGGAAAAAGAAATCATAATCTTACCAATAGCTAGGAATATGTCATTAACATTCATGGCGGTTTTGGCGGATGTTTCCATGAATAATAGACCATTCTCATCCGCATAAGCCTGAGCTTCCTCGAAATCCACCATTCGTTTGTTTGCCAAGTCAGCTTTGTTGCCTGCTAGGGCTATCACTATGCTTGGACTTGCTTGTCGTTGTAATTCTTTCACCCAAGTCGTGGCTCGTATGAATGTGTCCTATGAAATGATTGAATCATTAAACATTTTCAGTTGATTCAAAACTTCAGGACCAATTATATTCGCGATTTGTCGTTGATAACTCCACATTGGAAATGCTTTTGGTCTAAATAGTCCAAGAGTAGATATGAAGACATATATCCGGAATGTCGAAACTTCTACCGACATAATTAGTCACATGGAAGATAACAATTTTCCAACGTTCATTGAAATCTCATTCATGCATGCACCCACTTCCAACCATCGGGGGGGTTCACTTCTCATAGTAAAGGATTCGCCGATAATAACTCACTTGATTCTGTATGTCATATACAACAATAGCAGCTTGAGCACCACGGTAATACATTGGAGCGAGACTGTGATAACGTTCTTGGCCCGCCGTATCCCAAATTTCAAATTTAACGGTCGTATCGTCCAGACATACTGTCTGTGTGAGAAATGCAGCTGAACAGAGAAAAAAGACAAATTATAGCAGAATTGAACACCAAACTCAACAAATAATAATGCCAATTCAACACTCACCGCCTATCGTACTTTCTTGATACTCATGAAATTGTCCTTTGACAAACCTCAACACCAAACTTGACTTCCCGACTGCTGACTCACCAAGTAGGACTAATTTGAACTGACAAATTTTTCCTTGGGTTCCATTCGGCCTTTGGGCCGCCGTTCCTCGATTGGCCATGATAATCTATCGTTGAGTGAAAAAATTAAGCAGAAAAGTATGATGATACATAGCGAAACCATTTTCAATAACTTATCAGTAACATGTGTGCTAAAAAGAATTTTTCTTCTGTATCACAAATCACGATCATATGATCCTCTCATACAGAAAAATAATTATTCAACACCCATCTTTAGTCTATTATCTGGACAACACCAACCAACAATCATCCGCTATCTCAAATCTCAAAAATTCTCTAAGAATACAACACATTTACTCTTTCACTCACACATGCACACTGTATTAATTCTTGTCTTTTGTAGTGAACATGATTATATACTCCCATATTTCATGTGTTATCACTATCGCACACGTCTCATTTTAGCACATACAGTGAAATAGGAAGCATATATTACACGCTTATACATAGTATTCACGTTATAAGACCTCCATCGGCTGAGGCCACGAGAAACGTAACAACAAAGCACACGAATACACATACTACACACACAAGAGAGGACCCACAGCTCCAACAAATTTGCATCCGTTGTCCCACCAACTAACGGGGAATTTAAAAGACTTACTCCAGAAATTGTGATGTGCAAAATCAACGACTCCGCCAAAAAATGAGCTTCGAATTTTTCTTATACGCTTCCCACACGTCAATAAAATTGATAAACAAATCCACAGAAATAATTCGCTCTATTGTGTTTGGTGACGATAAATGAGCAAGCAAGGGAAGATGTGTATGTGTATGTTTTATGACATTTCATCTACTGAGCCATTTCCCCTCCTGCCTGCATCTCCTCCTCTTTTCTACCTCCTTCACCGCGCCTCCTTTCGCCTCAATCGTTCTCCCATTCTTTCTCTCTTGCTATCGCCACCCCGTCGACGACGCCGACGTCGCCGTCGCTATCCGATCGTCGCGCCACCGCCCCTTCTTCAGGGCGTCCTACGAAACGCTGGTATTCTCTGTCTCCCTCACATCGATGACCTGACAGTATAACGCACCATACACTACTACACACATATACATATATAAATTCTCTACAAGTGAATAAGGTAGTGGTGGTGGTGGTGGTGGCGACGGCGACGGTAGCACAGGCGCAATCTATGCAGGCAACAAATTTTATACACATCATTCCCATTATCCGCACACAAAAAAATAATGAACACTATTACACACTAAACCAACCAGTGCCTCATTGTCTTATCACGAGAAAATAGTGTGATCAGACATAGCAGATGCTACTGTATTATGAAGAATGAATAATTATTTGTCGCTGGTAACAGCCAACAACCTTCAATTTTCCAGTCGACGTTTTTTACATCAATTCTCCATTCCAGAACATAACACAAGATTTTTTCCAGCCAAGTGCATAATGATACCAATGACAAAACAGGAATGAAAATCAATTCTTCAGCATTCATAGTATAAGAGTCACAAGTAGAAATAGAATGTTTCAAATATTTGGATTCGCAGTGACGTCGTCATAAGAGATTGAAGTAAATCGAATGAACTAAGACTGAAAAATGAAGTGCGAGAGAGAAGGATGGATAGAAATAGAGTGAGTGAAGAACTAAAATATGGAGAAAAATCGACTGTCGTGTGACTCACGAGTTAACGTGACTGACACTTGTGTGCGTTGTCAATGTATGTTAGGTATATGTATTTATTGTCCTTCTTCTTCCTACCTATCTGCAACGACACACTATTTTTTTCTCTCTTTATACTCGTTACACAGTGCTGCGCCACTTTCTTCTTCAAATCGTCGATGTAGTGCGATATTAATTGCACATGTATGTGAAAATTCACACCACACAGAGAACTTTGTGCAAAATCAAGAAGATATCAGAGAACAAATACACGTCCTTCTTCTCGCGTTTTTATTATTTGGTCCTTCTCTTCTCTCTTTCCTTTATTGTACTCGCGTATTCCTGTGATACGAACGCGAAGACACGCTTTTGTTATCCTACTTCACCACCACCATTACTACCACCACCTTTTTCTAATGCAGTAGCAGTAAATTCACCGAACAAGCTTCGACGTAGGATAAGATGCTATTATTTATGCAAGGGTGACGACTAACCCACCACTTCAAGAAGGCTTTCTATTAGCAAAATAGCCACGCACACGAAATTTGTATAGCCACTGTCCAGTGTCAGCACTGTTCAACACAACTATATATTGCTGTTATATGCAAAACTTCTGACTGTATGAGTATATATACGTATGTGCTCATATATATATAGGTATATATATTCCAATCAGCGAATACCACCCTTCACACTACTGAGTGCTGCTGCTGCTGACTGTCTTCCCAATCCCAATCATCCTTGCTAACATGGCCGACAACACTATGTATATACAATTCCCTGATCTTCATTTATCTACTCTCTTTGTCACATTTTCAGTCTAAATGTGTATATAACATATCTATCTCACTCACATCCATGTATTCATTCTAATAAAATGATGCTACTCACACACACTCATTCATACAGTGCGCGATATGTATTATCCAGCGGAATCCAGTAATGTTTTTCTCTCTTTTGTTATTCATTCAAGCACTATAAACAATGTGCATTTGTTTGATATGAAAGTATTTGATGATTATCTTTACCGTTTTTTTTTATATTTATCCGAGATTTTGTTGATCACCCACTTCAATATCCTATATTTTTGTTTTATTTAATATATTTGCAATGTAGTTTTATGTTTTTTTATTGCTTCTTTCACGCGGCTTCAAGTGGTACCAGTACGTTCCATGAACGATAAAAAGAATTGTCGTCACGTTCAGATATAACCAATGCCACCACACAACGCAACTCTCCCGCTTCGCATTACGCGATCGGAGAGGAATGGCGGAAGTGCGTTTTCATGACATCCTGTGTGGCGCTTAAAATTTTTCTTCTATTTGCGCATTTGTTTTTCGTCAAGGCTTCTTTGGATTATATTTCAACAGTTTCAGTTCTGATCACAATTTGCAAATGGAAAGATGATGTAGTTATGTCGAGTATTTTCTAATGATTTGTGATGGTGAGAGTGGTTTATTGAATGAGTAAAGTAGTGAAGTCCATACTCTCCAATTTGTATCAATACGAAAAATGATAAATTTGAATAATTCTTATATTTCCCGCTTTATTTTCTCTACCTGGAGCTATTATATTAATGAATGAATGATGTTACACCAATTATACAAATCTGAAACTTCACCGTGCATGCTCAAAGTAATAAGGACTTTCTCGTCGCGTTCGTAACTGAAGAATTATGACATTTCATGAAGCAGAAGTACAAAGCAAATAAAATGCTCGGAAATTATCAACTTGTGTGTTCTCCCGAAAAACCATGGGGGCGCCACAGAAAGATATCAGGATTTCGAATTTCAATGGTACAATACTTAGAATTTATGCTCATTTCGGAAGAATCATGAAAGCCTTCCTCTATATTTTATTTACATAACCTTTACCTTCATTAGAAAACGACAGATAGATTACTTCAGAAAGTGAGTTTGTTTTTCATCGGCATACTAGGTTATGTCACTACCACTCACTCCGTCTGACCGGCATCGAAATATGACGGAAATTTACCATATATTAGTGTATAAATAATGAAAAGTGACATCATGTTACGAGCTCTTTTATAACGCCGCAGAAGCATTTTCTCTTTTACTAATGCATTCGCCTCTCTCTCATGTTCTTTCTTTTGCATGAAGAATGTACGTGATGTTCTCTTTCTATTCACATGTACATGCAATACCACCTTTCAGTGGCGCCCACACTTGGGTCAAGAATTCTCACTTGAGACGTGTGTAGATATATAATGGCGGATGTAAAAACGTTTGGGATGTCTCGTGGTGAACAATTTCACTGTAGTCAAAAACGAAATATCAATTGATGTTCAATTGACGAAGAGGCAAGGGTGGGACATGAAAAAAGCTATTGACCGGTGAGAGTGCGAGGAGCATTCATGGTGAATTGAATTGAAGAAAACGTCGAAAACGTGATTGAAGTTGAAAGTTAGGTGTGCGGTTGTGTGAAGATTTGTTCCTTGAAGAATAATAAAATAAAAAGTGAAGAGGAATTATCGAAACAACATAAAATATCAATGGTTGATCCGGTATGAATTATAAAGGAAGAGTGAAAATGGCCCTATCCATAGGTCAATGTAAATATATCACGATCAGCTGATCGAAAAACTAATTGATATACGAATCAGCGACATGTAAGAAAAGCGTTTACGAATACGTTATCTCCCGCTTCCACCAGCGGCAAAAAGACGCCGTGGTTTGGAACAAACCAAAAGTATATAAGAGATACCGACACAATTTTTACTGTTGGTACACGTTGTAGGTTTGGTCATTCAAACGGAAATATTAATCAACACCTAGGTCGTGCAAGTTCACGAATTTTTATTGACAATGGGAAATAAACATAGCTGTTGTGGATACTCAAGTCCGCAAGGAAACAGAAAGGATTTGAATAATGAAAGCGCTACACGAGGATTGGAGGAACATCTCCCAGAAGGTGAATATAGTGTAACAAATTTACAACACATCAGCGAACGTGAATCAGAAGACTGGGATTCAGATCCTTCTCTGCATCCTTGTGCTGGCACAATATTCATGGAACGGTCCAAGCAAGCTATCGAAAGTAAGGTCGAATGATAGTTATACTGATGCTATTTGTACTAATTTATAACATCAACTCATTGAATTTCCCTTATTTGTAGATGGCATGGTGAGAAAGAAAAGTCAACATCAAATAGCAGACACAAGACCGCTCAAAAAGAGCAGTAGTTGTAGCACTATTTATTTGGATGACAGTACAGTATCCCAGCCAAATCTGAAGAATACTGTTAAATGTGTCGCGCTGGCAATCTATTATCACATAAAAAATCGAACTTCGCAACGACACATCGGTATTTTCGATGAGAAAATTCATCCGCTGACTGTAAGTCGATTTGGATACATTTATCAAAATTGGAAATATACTAAATCATTTCTTGACATTCTTAAATAATTCATTAATTTCCGACAGAGAGATGGAATAGCTGATGATTATGACAAACACAATCCTGAGCACAAACAAATATACAAATTTGTGAGGACTTTATTCAATGCTGCTCAACTGACTGCGGAGTGTGCAATAATAACTCTAGTGTATCTCGAACGTTTACTTACGTATGCTGAAATAGATATTACACCTGCCAATTGGAAACGTATTGTTCTTGGTGCTATTCTTTTGGCTTCAAAAGTCTGGGATGATCAAGCTGTTTGGAATGTTGATTATTGCCAAATACTTAAAGACATTACGGTGGAAGATATGTGAGTATTAAGCGATTCAACTCATTAGTTCTTGAGGATGATTTTTGATTATCTCAATTGACCCAATTTGATTCGAATGGAATCTTTTCAGGAATGAACTCGAACGACATTTCCTCGAAATGTTACAGTTCAACATAAATGTGCCGTCAAGTGTTTACGCCAAATATTACTTTGATCTCCGTACATTGGCTGAAGCGAATGAATTAACATTCCCTAGTGAGCCATTAAGTAAAGAGAAGGCACAAAAACTTGAAGCTATGTCGAGGGTATACGAGGATAAAGTGACAACTGAAGTACTTCGAAATGGTATCAAGAAGTGGTCAAGTTTGGACAATGTTTGCATGGGAGGTCCAAGACGCAGTATCGCCATTCTTTCATAAGATGCCAAATAAATGTGTGTGTATATGAAATTCAAAGAGAAAAAAATTACAATTTCGTAGTATGAATTTATAGAACATTAACGATGGAATTTTACGGAGGTGATGAACGTGAGGCATGGATGACTAATAGAAAAAAGATGATCGTAGTACATCGACATTCCATGGTAGGAAAAAATGAATCATCAACATGTCAACATTTTTCATTGATCAATGTAACGTAAAACAGACTTTATATCAAGTGACGCGATAGTGATTTGTTAATCAGTCTTAGTAATATTTAATAATGAGAGAGTTCGTTTTTTCAAACGACGATATTGGTGATTAAAATCGTCCGAATGAGAGCAGAAGGAAGAGAAAGATAAATAACAATTCATGCCAATTGAATGTGAGATTAGCAATGCAGCTTTCCCATTTTTTTTACACGTAAATTTAATCGCTTATCGTCCAATCCAATTGGCGTGAAGAAGATTATGAAAAGATAAGGACACAGGCGCATATGATACATGATAGCTAATCTGCCCATTTACTTCGAGGCTAGAGTTATCTATGTATGTTCATGAGATCTAAGTGTGTATGGGTGTATGATGCCAACTTGCAATTGACAATTTCGAGGATTGTTATAAAAACTATAACAAAAAACGTCAGCCTCAATTTAATTGATGAGTCATTCGATGACGAAGCTTCATTTCAGTCAATTAATTGAGTGATGAATGTTTTTCAATATTGAAAGTATTTTTCGCTTACCCATTCAATATTTCTCCTTTCCATACTATCTGCTGACTGCTTTACGATGATGAATCAATATTTCCATGAAACATTTTTAGATAAAGAATGAAAGTAATTTGCATAATTATAATCGACATATTGTGCTCATCTCCCCGCACGAACGGAACTAATTTTTATAGTCCTCTCTCTATATTTTTATAAGAACAAACAAACGGAAAGAAAGAAAAGAAAACGATTCCCACACGAGTAAATCAATGCAAGTTTTTTTTTCTAATTGAGTCTTTAATATCTATGTGTGCATGTGACAGCTATTATATACGTCCATTAATTGATATCCCTATTGAGATTAATTAAATGACAGAAATGAATATAAATGGAAGAGAAGAAATTGAATAAAGGAACAATGTATCTAAAGTGATTGTGACATATAGGAATGAAATATGGAAGTGATTACGCAAAATTATTGGATTTGTTGCAAATCTTTCTAATGAAGAAAACGATTACAGGCAGTGATCAATCCGCCAATTCGCATAAACCCATATGCATATAGTTATGCATAAAATTGATAATTGCGCCAATGTTGATTTAAGGATTTTTATGTTCAAATACGACCACAAGGAAGAAATAGGTCAATAAAAATATTTGTACTTATGCATATATCCATAGAAAATAATATATATTACAGTTTGAGCCTTTTTATATCATCAGGACGTAAATCAGTACGTAATGCTGCAATTTTCCGTACTTCTGCTGGTGTCAGTCGCCAGGCGATCGCATCAGCGCCGCAATAATCCGCTAATTCTTCGACTTTCTCCACTGAAAGAATTGTAGCAATTTGTGTGAGACGTGCAAATTTATCACGCACCGACCAGGAAGTTGCAGCAGCCAAATAACTTGCCAATGACCTTATTTCTTTGTCTAAAATAAGTCCACCAGGCTGTAAAGAACATAATCATATTATGTATGAGAATATTGATTCGCCCCACCTTTATGCCAATGCTCACATCAATCATTCATTTCCTTACCCTATTGAACGTAGACTTCAAAACTACTTTTTCTAATCGCATCGTGACCTCTGACGTTAGAATACCAATAAGTGCATCATAATTGGGCGTTGTTAAACTATCTTTGAATGCTTGCAACAATCCTTCAAGATTCATCACCAATGTTTGTACGAATGGCTCATCTGTCTCGTAACGCAACAATTCGTCTTCATTAACTTGATGATTAATTGATAGAAATGAGTCTACCCATGGAGTAATTCGTGGCTTCACAGCACTAACTCTCAATTGTTCCATTCCATAATCTATCACTGCACGTAGTGTACTTGTAACACCTTTCATCCCGGCTAAGCAACTGTCTATCTTGTCACGATCTTTTTGTTGCATACGTGGAAATGCTATATCTATCTCTACTCCCAGGCTAGTACTGAGCGTTTCCACATATTCAATACTAACATCTGTATTATTCAAATACGCTAAAAACATCAAACGTGCGTATTCAGTATCAGAAGCTTGGAGTCGACCTTGTTGAATACTCGTCTGTAGAGCATTGTACGCTTGTGCCAGATCCAGATAACCTGCCGGATATCCTTGACGCAATCGTGACTTTAAGCGTATGGAAAATTCACCTTCAAGTATGCCGCATGCCATGTTTACTACAGCACAAACACCGTCAACGCTCCAACTCGAAATAGCACGCCGTACACATTTTTTTACAATGTAAAAAACATCGTCTACCATGCTAGATGTCTGTTGATCTTGTTCCAATGTATCCATACCCAATGCCTTATTTACACTTTCCTCTAGGAAGTATCTTTCTAGTGCAAGATAAGCACCTAGTGTTTCTTGCATTACATGAGACAATTCAGAATTTTTTATCATCACTTCGAATTCGTTTGCTTGCTGTGTACGATGCTCCGTGTCAGATGTCGCAATTTCTAAGTCATTCGATACCCGTCGTTTTAAAAATCTGATATACAACTCTGCTCTCGAATGCATGAGAGTCAACTCTTCTAGAAGTAAATCTAAAGTTTTTGGATCAGCTTTGTCAATTGATGCTGCTTTACGTGAGTAATCATTGATTGCTTGCAGTTTCTTCGATATATTTCGATTTTTCATGAATTCAGAGTTAATACGTTTCATTTGCCTGTCACATTCTTTTTGTAGGATACTGATTGTTTTCGCCAACCTTCCTGGTCCGTAATATGTTTCAATAATAGGCTGATGAATTTCAATGATTCTTGCAATTCCTTCGAACAACATTGTCATTGTATCAGCATAAACAACTGATGCCCTATCACTGTTACTCTTCACATCCAATGCTGCACGCAAATTCTTTTGCGCTGTCTCTTGTAGCTTTGTTCCAAGATATACACAAAACTTTTCGAGACCCTCATCGTGCATTCCCAAAAGGGGAAATATTTTGAAAAATCTCTCAACAGATGCTAGATCTTCCGACTGCACAGCATCGTCGAATTTACGAGTAACAACCGCTCGTAATTGTAATGCCGCTTGTTGCAGCGTAGTGAGTGATCCAGCAATGCTTACACGATCTTCAGACACGTCATCTGCAGTACGTTCCAGTAGTTTTTGATCCATTGACAAATATCTACGAACATGTGCAGCACCCTGTTCATAATCTTCATTCCTCAATGCTGTTGCCACACCTTCCGAACATAGTTGAAGATCTAGGATGTCGTGTACTCTACTTTGGCATTCGCATACTCGACTCTAAAAACATAGTGCAATGCAATACAGAATCAGTGGGATAAATTGAAGCTGATGGAGCGGTATCATAAGTCAAAGAACATATGCAGACAGCGAACTTTTCTATTACCGACCCAGTTCATTGAATCGTTAGCTATTTGTTCACTGGACAAACTACTGGAATTTACAGTGGAATCCAAGCTCGCAGTAATGAATCGAGATCTCGATATACGAATATGTAGATGAACAAATTGCGAAGATGGAGAACTGGTACATGGTCAGTAACAGGACAGGTCGGTAAACAAAGTTATAATAAATAAATATATGGACATATTTACTCGAGCTAAATCCAGTTGGCGAACCTTAGCGCTAACTGTTTCAGCTAATTTATTTGTTTTGTCAATGGTGTCGCGGAATTTCTCACCCTCTGACCGGACAACAGCTACATTTGGCAAAATTTTATTTATATTCTGTAACTTAGCTTCAACGTGACAATATCTCTGGAGCATTTGTTCCAATTCCCGATTGACACGTATCTACAATTCAAAAATATCGATGTGAAAAAGAAATCTAAATGCGAGGTTATGTTCATATTGTTTTATATATCAAGAATTTTCCATTTCACCTCAGCATCATCGAGTTGTTGACAAATTTTCGCTAAGTTTTCCTCTGTAATTGGCAACTGTGTATTATCAATTATTTCTTTATCAATCATTTTTCACAATTTACATTGAAATGTACTATGCATATATAAATAAAGAATATTATAGAAGACGAGGTGAAACGTCAACTGTCATGAAGAATTTGTGAGCCCTGCCATCTGTTCCCAAACAAACTGATGCAAAAATTGATGATAAGCGTTATTGATAACGTAGATATTGGAAAAAAGAACTACATCGGTTTTATTTGATTGCATTGTACTTATTACGCGAATAATTGTTGTAATAATATCTGTAAGAATCATGAATGTTGAATTCGTGAAGTCTAAAGTTGTTACCCTGCAAACGAACATTTGTTATTTCCTTTTCAATTTTAGGTCGATGCATCTATAATTTGCCACCTGAATGTGATGAAAACACTTTCATATAAAAATCACATTTCATTTACGTTAACCAGTCTGCAGTAATGAGCTAATGAGGTAACATCCCGAATATTCGTTGGGTTCCATAAATTTTCTCTTTCTATTCTCAGGTAACGGCGTGATATTATAGTTGAATTGGCGGCAACAAGTTGCTACATGATTCCAATAAAATTTTTACAATTGTCAAAATGATCATGATGAAGATAAGTAATGAGACCAATCAATTCATGATGTCAGAAAGCAGAATCAATGCTTTCAACTAAATTGACAGATGTGTCGCAATTTCGAACGGCACAACTGCAGTGGAGTATCAATGAAATTTTAGCAGTGCTATTTCAAATATTCGACAGTGAATTCGTCCAAACTGTTCTGCATAGAATAACCTCGATTTCATAAAAGAAATTTTATCCATCCAATGAAATGTCAATTCTTGGTGCCGATATCGATATGCGCCATCTTTGAGAAGTTTTTATATCAATACCAATCAGTAATGATCCACCGTGAACACGGCAGCAGTAAGACTACTATAAAGCCCGGTAGCACAGCAGATATGGTATATCTTGAGCATTATTTTCATCTTTCCCTTCAATTTATCATACGGTTTATTCACAATCAAAATTCCAAAGTGAAAACCGTGTGATAGAGGTCATTGATGTCATCAAACCATAATAAAGACCATAAACTACAGCTATGCTTTATTTTACGATCCACCGGCGGTTATTTTTTATTTCAAAGTGAATACCTTCTTTCGGCGACTGTTATCCTAATAGATCTCCACTTAGATCTCGTGTTGTGGCATTTTATTCCAAATCTAAAAACAAAAGAGAAATACATAATATGAATATATTATACATTCTATTGAGTGATAAAATTTTATTTGATATTTTATCCCATGCCAAATTAAAGTTTACATTTCTATTTATTTTCAGCAAGTAAATAAAGCTTATGAGAACCACAGGACTTTTTTTTTTATCTGTCAAAAAGGGATATCATACGATAATGCACGGACCGCTATACGATGTCAAGAAAAACGAAACAAAAGGGGAAAAGAAAGACTCAAGCAAAAAAATATCGCGTGTCTCCATCGTGGGATCTGTGTTTTATCTCAATGACTTCAAGTAAGGATATACACACATCCATACATATATTCCTGAGGCGCAGTCCTCCTGTATACTTTGCACAAGAGTATTTGTACATGTATAAAAACATCAGAATAAAAAATGAGATCTCGGTCCACACCAGGAGAAAAAAGAATGCGCAACGACACCTCATCTTCTTCAAGATGATCACATTATAGCGATTCATCCTTTTATGCAAATCTTGACAAGCTCTTGAGAAGAGGGTTGGGAGAGCTCAACTATCTCATATTTATTATATGTAGCATGATATAAAAATGAGTGTGAAAATAAATGGTACAACTAACTACAGTTTTGTGTATGTACCTGTGTACAGAGAACAGGAGCGCGGTCAATCAACCTGGAGGTCAGATAAAAATGACGGAATGAAAAAAAAATAAGAGTATCATGTGATGGTATCGCTATTGGAGTAATCACTATGTGATCTCTCGCACCTCTCATTCCATATCGTTAGCGAAAAAATTCGTCTGTACTCGCAGTCAGCTATTCCACACACAGAGATTAACACGAATATGCTATTACGTATGTAGTCCTCTGCACAGGATATTTTCATGATAAATTATTTGTTGCATGTGAAGCACCAATTGAACCACCACCAATTTCTGAGTGCAACTGACCAGATCCAAATATAATCATATGTGTGATTTCATTCATTCATGGAATTTATAATGTGCAGGAGAGTTTGCGTGCAGAGTGCATGGTACATGTGAATTGAATATATTCAATGACACGTTACATTCTTTACCGGGAGCTACCAACACGTGCTGGTAAGATCGATTGAAGAACGTTGATGACTGGTTTAACGTTTGCCCTTCTCTCAACTGAAGACCTATCATAATAATCATCTAAACATCATATGCATCTCATGCGCACGAATAAATTTTTGTGATGATATGTACACACTTGAAATTTCTCATGTAGGATCACGTACATATGAGTGATACTCTCTTTGAATTTGATGTTTCATTCAACTTTCACAAATGAAATAGTGCGCAATGATATATGCAATACGCGAAGTTTAAGTTAGAGGTCGACTTTAATAGTTTGAAGAGATTTTTTAATTCTTTAATGAGATGCTATTATAAAGGGGGTAACTTAATGTCATGGTTTAATTGTGATGCTGATGCTGGCAGTAAATCTCATGACAAAAAAAAGATTTTTAATTAGCTGATGTGTTCTTGTGAACTTGCTTGTTAACGTCTCAACGTAAAACCATTATGCTTGTTTCACACTTAATTATTTTAACAAATCATGTGAAAGAAATGGCTGAAATAAGACTGAACAATTCACTTTGTAGATAATATGAAGAGTCATGAATTTGGAATAGCAGAAAAATAATGGAAATTTATTTTGAATGAAGGGCTGGTACCAACATTTTTCTATACAGAGACACACACACACAAGATGATGGCATGCGAGGTCAAAATAATATTTGCTTGATAAATACGGTTTGAATACGCTAATGGGGCACGACGTTAACTGTATACCTGCTCTTTGCAAAATGAATGACGTGCGTGTTCTGTGTCCCGTGCACATATACTTGACATATACCCTATTTAAACTATGGTGAAGATATTATATGTATATGCGTACATTTTACATTTGACTCCTTAACATGGCACACGCGGTTGATATCTTTATGCGCGTAGGGTGTATACAGTGTAAACACTCGGGCGTATATTTATATATTTATCCGGAGGCCGAAGAAGATGGAGAAAAAAAATTACAACAACCAATTGTGCATGTTAAACTGGTGGCATTCATCAAAAGGTATATGTGAGTTTAATAAAAATGCAAATGCATTTTTAAACAGTAATTTATGTGTGGTGTATGTTGACAATTTTATTTATTCGTTCCACATTTTGAGATGAGCATTTGCAAATATTGATTGTACACATCGGGAAGCATCAATAATTAATACTGTTATATTCAGTTATTTCTACATCTTACAATCATGACCCGCTTTATTTTATTTCCAACTATATCATAATTTTTATTTTGTTACAGGAATATTTTTCATTCTACCATAGTTACGGCGAAGAAGGTAACAGCGTAAGGATTGTTTGGTAATGATTCAAATCAGAATGGAATGAGAAGAAGGAGTACATAAAAAAAATATTCTACAATTGAACTATTCTGGTTGAATATCTTCATACAATTATTCAGTAGTCTAGAAAACTTTTTATACAAATTCAATCATGAATATTACTGGTCTCCGAGTATCTATGAATTATTCAGTTATGAATAACTATTAATTATTCAATTATTTCTATACATTTCTTCACTGTTTCATTTCATTTCTTGTTTCATACCAACTATAAATTCTTCGATGTTTGATATGTTTTCTCTTAGTTATTAATTCTTTGTATAGATGAAGCAGAAGAAAAATAGCAAAACATTCAGAGTGCAATGGAAGGGAAAGAGTTGATTCCAGAACTGGCCATTCATAGTGTGGGTTATGGTTGGAAGAAAATGGAATGGTAGAGAAACAAGTTAAGCTGCGGTTTTACAGGTGGACAGTCGTTACCCTGGCAGGTCAGTGATAGGATTAATCCCTCGGCGCCTCACCATTTTTCTTCGCAATTCTTTTTTCAAGAACAATAAAAGTTTCAATAACATCAATATACACCCTCCGACAATTCGAACGTTTCTAAAAATTTGAACAGACAATAGTTCAGTGGAAAATGTCGAATAGGGAAGAAAGTGGAATGTGATAGGGTGGAATCAGCAATTATTTTTACTGGGAAAACAGAAAATGATGATGGATACAGTGGTAAAACTTTCCGGTGATGTTATCAGTGATCTCTTGAAAGATGCAATTAAAACACAAAAATTCGCTGATGTTGCTTTATGCTGTTCCGGTGGTCAGAGATTCTTGACCCATCGTCTTGTTTTATCAGCCGCCAGTCCTTATCTTCATGTAGGTACTTATCAATAATTACAAGTATTAATTTGATATAATTTGTGATAAACTATAATTCATTATTCATGAGTTCCATCTTTCTAATACACCTGAAGCACCATGTTATGTGCAATAACTGCTTTCTCCGTCGATCAACTGAGACATAGTGATGACCTGCTGTCACTTTAATCATAATCATTCGAAGGTGACTTTTTCTCAATTTGCAAAAACGCTACGGGCAATTAAGTGAATGAGACATTATAATTTACCATACAAATGTGATCTATTTTATTCAATCAGAGCTAATGAGAGAATGCCAGCGATAACTGAGTGCCCAATGAAACATTCAGTACATTCATTTATACTCAGTAAGGAAATAAAATGTGATTGTATATATAAAATTTATGTACAATCTAAAACCGTTAAGTGCAATCATGATATGTATTCCACCTTCTCCATTTGCATTGCAAGTTCATTAATTGCGTCATTTCAGTTCATTATCTTTGTACTGATCACATTCATTACGACTATTTCTGCTAGATCATCAATGAGTTGATATGTCACGTCCAATTAATAGCAATTTGATGTAATCATAAGACCTAAATGTTCAAATAATACAAAGTTTCACATATTATTTTTTGTTGTTTGTTTGTTATACAGGAAGTTCTTCGGGCGCATGGAACAATTGTTGGTCAATGCGAAGTTATTACAGTGATTCTCGCAGAGGTCGAGGGCAATGATCTGGAAGCAATTCTGGCTTTTCTTTATACGGGAAGTGCTATGATACCGAAATCAAGATTAGAAGCATTCTCCAGTGCTGCCGACGCTCTTAGAATTAAGATTCCACCACTGCCATTCACATTGACTTTACCTGATAGTCCTAAACATCATGTTGATCGTTATAATTACCTCGATTATCAGTCGAAAATTGTGGAACATATTGATCGTGACTATTTGAAACCTGAGGATGTTTGCGGAAACAATACTGTTGAAACTGAATCAAAATCAAAAATCATGCCGACAGAATCCCTCAGACAATTATTGCCGTCTCCGAATTTCTGCAATGACAATTCTTTAAATCTGAAATCACCAAAAATATCCTCGAATAAGGTTATGGGACTGAAATCACATGTGGCAAACCGGGTCATTGCTTCACCGTGGTGTCAGCTTGTGAAACCTTATCATTCTCCAAAAATTCGACCAATCACATGGCGAAGTGATCATTCTTCATCTGCAGAATACCATTGTGTGAGTTGATAATCAAGAAATTAATTTCACTATATCGATATAGAAAATCGCAACTACGAATGTAAGTTCTATTATTCTGTGGGAATGATTGTGGTATATATTGTAGTCGGGTATTTTGCAGGACCGAATTTTTTCTGGGTAATTATAAATCGATAATAGATGATTGAGTCACAGATAAGATCCCGAGGTTAAGATGTATTTCTAATTATAAATAATAATTATTGGTTGCGGATGGAGTGCAAAAAATTGCAACATGGTTCGATACCGTTAGAGTAATAGCTCGAGAAATTGGTTGAAGTGATCACAGACTGCAATTCTATGAATCGTGATTTTATTTCCTAGCAAACTCATTGTGGACAGACAAAGAGATTAATAAATACTGAACAACACAATGTTGCAGAATCGTTTACAACAATAAGAACATGAATTTAGAATGTCCCATTGATGTTACAGAAGGAAATTTCATCAGCAAGTTCCTTCACATCAAATGTCCCGGCGTTTTATTCTTCTCTCATCCATGAACGGCTCGCGAGGTCTCCGAACGAAATAACCGTAGGCGTCGCAAATATGTACAGTCTTAATAGTCATGACCTGTCAGATCAAGTACAGCTGGATGGTCCTCAAGATATGTCAGGATCCGCAGGGAAGATATTGGAAGTTCCGAAAAATCATGAAGATGATAAATGTCGGTTAAACCAGGATGTCAATCTCATACCCAAATTTGACACGCTCTTATTGAATCAATCTCATTCCGAATCACAAGATAAACAATCATTAAAAATTACACCTACGGATCACGATTGCGTGGCGGGTAACAAAGAGAAGTTGTCATTGAATACTCTTGAAACTATTCGGTGGAGTGATAGCAACAACAATAGTTTTACGGATGCGAAACATGATGACATCACTTCAACAGAAAATGGCGAGTATAAATGCCAAATTTGTAAAAGGACATTTGTCAATAGGAATCTGCTGAAGGTAATTCAACATGTTGATGACATTATATCAAACGAAACTGGTCCAACATTGATGAAGCTCTTAAATGCTATTACATTTATGTGTTTTGAAGGTTCATAGTCGATGTCATTCCGGCGAGAAACCATTCCGATGTGCTGATTGTGGCAAAGAATTTTCTCAACTACGAAATTACAAATATCATCGGAGTGTTCATGAGGGAACTGGCGAATTTTCCGGTACATGTCCTGAGTGCGGTAAATGCTTCAATGATCGTGGGTACTTGGGATCACATATGAAAATCCACAGAAATAGAAAAGAGTACGTTTGTCAAGAATGTGGTAAAAGTTTCAATCAACGTGTTGCTTACAATATGCACGTGAGAATCCATACCGGCGTGAAACCTCATCGCTGTGACCAGTGCGGCAAAGCATTTTCACGAAAAATGCTCTTGAAACAACATCTACGAACACATTCTGGTGAACGACCATATCAGTGTCATATTTGTCATAAAGCTTTCGCTGACAGGTCAAACATGACACTTCATACTAGACTTCATTCGGGGTTGAAACCTTATCAATGTGATATCTGTTCGAAGGCATTCACGAAGAAACACCATCTCAAAACTCATTTGAATTACCACACTGGGACAAAGCCTTATTCATGCCCGAATTGCTCAGTGGCATTCTCGCAGAGTAGCAATATGCGCACTCATTATAAAAAGTGTATGATAAACAAACCAAACGGTCGTATTATCGATAAAATAGAGAGTTGATAGATTATTCTCTTCGGAATTATTCAATATTTATAATCAACCTGTTAAATCTTTACTGCGCTAAATCGATTCATGAAGAACTCATAAAACTCTGAGAAAAAAAATGTTATTTATTTGATGTGCGAAATTGTAAGATTGATTTTTCTTTTCTATTTTTTTTTTTTCATATTTATTTGTCAGGATACTAATTATAATGAATTGGTAGAAAGTTGTGAGAAGAATATACACATGATCGTGGTGGCTTATATAAATTCCACCGTACCCAAGGGACAACGTTCTGACAAATACGGGCTGTTACCCAGTATGAAGCGATAAACTTCTAAGATAAAAACATTGATGGTGTGTCGTTAGTATCTACCTACTGTTTCATTCCTTCGGAAAAATGCTGTGTACTATTTTGTCTTTTATCAGTTTACTTCTCGAACTACAGTCTCCACATCAAATGTACAAACTGACCACACAGACTAGGTCGCAATGCCACGATTGATCAAAACAGGAGAAAAAACCTATTTCCCATGTGGCCATATAACATTTCGCACGTCTCGGAATCTGTAAAAAAAAATTCCCAGTTTTATTCTCAATCATTGGTCACGCGTTATGTGCGAGTATTTACAGTTTAGTGGATAAAGTGAAAAATTTCATAGAGTTGGTCTCAATAATTTAAACGATCATATGGAAATTAGTAAGAGCGAGATTGATATGTGCGTGTTATTTCGCGTGATGAATCGTACCAGCATCAGTATCATCATAATTATTTCATCATTTGCATAAATTATTATCTCGCGAATTAGCAGTGTCCGAATATATCCATGTTTCTGAATTACAATGAGGATAATAAATAATTAGATACATTCCTTTCTAAATGGTAATTTCAAACAATTTATCTATGGTATGCCACTCTTAGCGAAATAAAAAGTTGGAAGAGAATGGAACCGAATGAGATTTCTGAATGATCATTGTCTTATGTAGTTTCTTCCAATGATATCTTCATGCAATGAGGGATTAGTACAGTTACCTACTACAACAATCGAAGATATTCTGAATGTTGTACGACTTACGGAAATGGTTCAATTACGAATATTAAATTCATTCAACTTTCGGTGCTTCGACCTCTGTATGGTTCCACTACCCTTCATGTTTACGTAGTCAACAGTATAAGAGAAACTTTCCACATCCACTTCAGCTGCCAAGGTCAATACTTTACCGTCGAAGAACATTCATCAGTTCCGTTCCAATCGTGTTGTTAGTGGCGGCATAATTCCGCTTGTTACTTCCGTGTAGACTAGCCTGTAATTTTCTAGTTGTTCAAACTCGGAGCACCACTCATGTTAAATTGGAGAGTGTTGACGGATATTCGAATATGTAATTGGGGTCAATTTGGAAAGGAAAATTGGAGATGATGCAAAATGGATGGAACAGAGGAGAAAAGTTGGGTGTGGAAAGCGGAAGCAGCCCATTGAATCTATCAATAATGGCGAAAATGTAACAGTAAACGAGGGGTTGGAACCCGATGTTTATATTAGATGATTCCTATACGCAACGAAATACACAAGTCACACTGTGTATCACTCATCATATCATTGATAATTTTATTCATTCGATTTTGTTGTCGCTATTGAATTAACCAGAGAATCTTATGGTAGTTTTTTAACTGGATATTGATATTCTCTTGGTCTCGAAGCAGGCTATTTGTCGCCATTCGGTTTCTTGCGTACCTCCACCTTCTTTCCATTCGATTTGCTGTCGTCTTTTCCCTAACACGAAGAGGAGAGTTTCGAGAATGATGATTATGTTCATGGATGGATCAAATTGGAGTGACTTGAATCGAGTTCATTGCTATTACCTTCTGAGTGATTTTGCTACTTCTTCTAATATAAGTTTTACCGTTTTTCGAGACAAATGTTTTTCGGGCCCACTCATCTCTTTCCATTAACCAAATTCGTTGATACTCATTAGCCATCAATTGTTCCATACAAATATGAGATTGCCTATATTGTGGGAAGTATCAAATTATGAGTAAACATGTCATCCATTTATACTATTCATAATTATAATAATATATAGCACATGTTCACTTTTCATAAGATGGAGTAAAAATTTTAAGAGCCGAAAATTCAGACGACACAATGTTATCTGCTTTTTTGAATGGTACAGCTGGAGTCCAACATTTAAAAGTGGTTGCATTCATTCCAGTATCGGATAATGATGGAAAATTGAAGAGAAACAAAGAACTGAAAAATCAAGTTTTACCCACATGAATGTGAATGCTTATTTGAACTTTTCACAGTGTCGCTTGGTGGTGAGATTCAGAACTACTGATTCTTTAAACTGAAAAGTTCACCAGCGAGACTGAGTTCATATCGGCTCGACGACGAATGTATTAATGACTGCTGATGAATAATAATGTACAATATTCTATACACAGATAGTTGAAAGTTTATTTCATTGTAAGATGATATAAAAATATTGGCGAATTTAATTTCTTCACTATTAACATAGCAAGGCAAGTGACGTGTGACGTGATTGAGAGTATTCTTTGTGCGGATAAGATTATAATACACGTATTTATTATCAGCAAGTTGTTATCTCGGTTCGTCCGGCTTTGATAATGGTTGAAGTGAACCAGGCTGCACCCAGGAAAATCCCTTGTTTTTTTTTTCCGGTTCGTGTTCCTGATATAAGGCATAAAAATTTCATGAAACCGTTTATAGTTTCGGAAATGAAACTTGTGCGATCTATAAAAGCATTTCCAGTATCATCACCTTCTGTTCGTATATTTTACGTCGGATTGGTTCGTGAATCTCTGCATCCCATGCACTAAATTTAATATAATGAGCATCTTCAATCTCAGGAGTATCATACACATGATTCAGACTTTCCTTGACACATTGTTTCACTCTTGAGCGAAATTCCTCTAAATTATTCTCTAATCTACATACAATATAATGAATAACACATCAAATGGGATAATCAAGAATGAAATTCCCGTAATACCAGTTGCTCCATGAATGATAACTTACAAACCAGAGGCTTCCTCATTGATCGCTGGCATTTCAGGATCAATTTTATTCATTACTTTGGTAATAAATTGCACTAATTGAAAAACTCTATTGCTCTTTTTCCACTCCCGGAAACCGGCTGCAGTATTCAGTTCACCAGTTTCTGGATGGATCAAAGGATGGAAGACTTTTGATTGAAAGGCAACTTTCTGTTGATATAACATCACAATACAAGTTGAAGAGTGGTTTGAATTATCGCAAACAATCATCTTAACTTTATCAGACTCACTGGACATTCACCATCAGGAAAATTATCAGGTAGAGTGATGGTGAATCTGAAGACTGCTCCTTGATAAATTCCTTGACGAACGAAAAGGACACCAAACCATACTGCGAACAAAGAGAAACATGAGATTATGGTCCTCAGATCTGAAGAGTATAGTTGTCCATAATAACGTACAGAAAGAGTTTTTGGCGGATGGGATGATATAAATTCCTCTCAAGTCTTGTGATTGCAGCATATTACTATAAAAGAGATAAACATGATCATTGAAGCGTGTCAAATTCAGTTCTAAATATAATTCAATGGAGATTTATTAAATTTCCCTCACTATTCTGATAATATACTGTATTCACGTAAATAAACAATGTATTCGGTGTTATTTTGAGAAACGGCTGGACGGTCAATCATTCTTATCGAAGTATTGAGTTGGGAATCACCTACTGAGGTACCAGGTAATATTTTCCTGAAGGATCCTCCTCGTCGCAAATTATCTTCTTCCTCTACATCGACCTACAGAAAAATACATATCGCACAACTATTAAAATGATAACTGAATGAACAATTAATGTCTAAAATTTACTGTTAATTTTTAACAGTTACGTCATTAGCACAATAACAAGCAATTGAGTACGAATTAATATGGACTAAAAACAATAAAAACAATAATAACCTTCGAACTGGTACCTGGTTCGGAATTCATGTTTGAGCATATTTCACTTAAGCATTACAGACCAACACAATCTCAATCAACATAATCAATACCTATACACGTTGTTATCCTGTTATCACTCAGATTAATAACATTTTTTGTTCTTTCCACGTTCGTACTGTCCACTCCTGTCAGTCTCTCTACACACACAACCTTCAAAACATATATGTAAAGGTGAAGTGTATCATGTGTGGAATTTGCTGTGTCCAAGCAAAAGAGTGAGAGAGAGACTTTGTTGGTATTTCAGGAGGGGATTTCGTTGTCACAATCATTCGTACTGCTAAATGGGGGCGCTATTTATTGTACTTTGTTGAAATGGATATTGTTCTCATTCGATCAGATTTCTGCAGTAAGAAGGAAGGAGTCCACACCTATTCACACAAAGTTGAGAATATATGCAGACAACCTCCCGTAGATTTTTCTTATTATATTGTCAACATCCCAGTCTCAAATGAGATCATATTCTCACTATGAATCAACGTATTTTCTCTGAAATTTTCTGATGATCGGAAGCCCCTTGGCATTACAACTTTTTATCTACACTTTCTCGGCCTTATTCTCATTTGTCGTTACTTTAATTATATTGTTTTTTCACACAGTCGTATTCTTAGTGTTTCCCACATTGATAGTCTTTCAGAAAAAGATGTATTGATTCGATTTATCTGATCATCGTCAACATATTCAGTCGCGTGACGGATACACTCTGAATTTTGTATTTTCGCGCTGAGAGCAATGGCGAGCCAGATCTTTAATATCCCCATCAAGTCGTAAGAGGGCAGAGTGTAACTGAGTCACGTATGATCCAACCAACCGAAGACTTCTCTTCGAATCCCAATATCACAGACATTCTATCGCTTGTGTGTGCACAAATTCTCGTTCGACTATATATATACGCATGCGCAGATACGTTAGAGAGAACCCTGAAGTGGGAGTCATTGTAGATCTCGAAGGAAGTCTTTGGATACTTGAACTGTATTATTTAATTCTTTGGTAGAGAGAGAGAGAGAAAACAAACGTTGTCGTGGGCACAATCCAACATTATTTTCCCAGTATACGTGTTGAATAACGAGTATATAGAACATATTATTGCGCATATTATCATGAATACATATATCGTATATATGTGAAAAGTGTAATAGCTCTATGTTATAGCAAAATATATATACCTATCTTAGTTGGTTAATTGTGTGTGGATGAGTCTAGTCGAATATTATTTGAAATTAGTTCTAGACCATTATTGTCTATTGTGGTACCCCGTAAGGAGCAGCTGTCATTACAAAGCGATGACAATTGCAAATCGACATCTCAACTTATTCCAATCCATTTAGTATAAAGTAAACATTGGGCATAATTAAATACAGGATTACTTGAAAGCCGTGAAATGGCAGCTGAAATCAAACCAGCGCCCGGCGTCACCAATGACAAATTCAGTTCAAGTCGTAAACCAATCTTACTGTCGAAATTGGAAGGATGCAATGATGATGTTAATGCAGCGATTATTATCCCTAAAGAAGATGGGGTCATCAGTGTTTGTGATGATAGGTATTTTTTTATAAATTTATCAATGTTCCGGCAAATCAATAATGACAATGTTTGATATTTGATTGACGTTCTGTACTTCATATTGTTTTATTCCATTTCGTTATACATATGTGTGTACTTGAAGTTGTTTGAAACCACTTGTAGAATTAGAATTTTTGGAACACATAGCTTTTGCAATTTATAAAAAATAGAAAATGCAGTTAGATCGGATGAATTGATGAACGTAGATTTTCAAGGATAAATACAACTCTGTTGTTATTCTGCAATATGAGAATTAGTTTGTCTTGTATCATTATATTCTTTGTTGATAATTTATCATTTGTAATATCATTGTTCAACTTTACGAAATCAGAATATTAACAATCGAACATAATCCTTGTTGCATTCTTGTGAACTCAATGAGTCGATGAATCCACCGTCTGATATAGTCTGAAGCGATAAGGTTTCTTTTTTTATTCACTGTCAATACAGCTAAATGAATTTGACAATAATGGAATGAAAAAAAAACCTATTGATACATAACTGGTGTCCATCCCATTGGATCATTGTAATACAATCTTGTGATCGATTCAGATAATTTGTAGTGAAATCGAATGATAAGTAGCATTGAGGACATCGACTTATTACGATAAAAAATATAGTTGTGTTATCAATAAATTTCGTAGTAGCACATTTCAGGAAATTGTTGAAGTAATTAAACAGTTCAGATATGTATGAAAGTCACGAACATTACAAATTTTTTGAGTAATCATTATAGAATGTTATCAATATATCGTGATATTTTTGTCCTCAGAACTGTGAGAGTTTGGCTGAAACGTGATTCAGGCCAATATTGGCCCAGTGTTTGTCAATCGATGGCTGCTGGAGCCACATCTATGCATTATCATGTATTAACTAGGAGACTTTTTGTGGGTTTGGAGAATGGTTTCATTGATGTACGTGTGTATTTGATATAAAAAACCGTGATGACTCATCAATCTATTCTTAGCCAATGAGAAACATATTGACACGCATTATACCAGATTCATTTTTGTATTATCATTGCTTTAGGAATTCTTGATGGAACAAGATTACAATCGTATGACTGCAATGAGAGAATATGCAGCGCATCAAGCTCGTGTTTCAGGTGTCGTATATTCTGAACTGCATGGATGGGTATTGAGTGTCGGTCGAGACAAATTATTTCAACTACATTGCTCTGAGACTGGAAGACGATTAGGGTCGTTCGGAAAAACGAATTATAGTTATTTTACAGACAGCTGGTATACAGCTTTGCAGTATCCTTTTTCACTTGAAATTTGATTCGTTATACAGACTACTATTTATTCTATAGATCAAGTAGGGTTGAACTGAATTAGATTGTATTAATTCCTGACTTTTGTGAAGATTTGACGAACAATCGAAACATGCGTTTGTCGGAGATTATGGCGGTGAAATAACGATGTTGAAAGTAGAGACTGAAAAGATCACCGTTGTTGCATTTTTGGGTGCACATAATGGCAGCATCAGGACTCTCGCATGGGATCCACAGAAGCAACTATTATTCTCTGGTAGCTTTGATCAAAATATTCGTGTATGGGATATTGGTGGACGACAAGGAATTGCCTATGAACTTCATGGGCATCGTAATAAAGTAACAGCTTTGTGTTTCGCTGGAGATGAACGATTGTTACTGTCCGGTGGCGAAGACGGTGTTATTGTTTGCTGGAATATGTCGACACCAAGACGTGAAACAGCACCATGGGAAGAATCAGATACGTGTCAGGTACAGGAGGAATATGATTTTTTAGTTATATTTTAGAGACACGCATATATTTCATAACAATTTCAGGCTTGTGGACGACCCTTCATTTGGAACATGAGAGCAATGATGGATCAAAGACAATTGGGACTGAGGCAACATCATTGCCGACACTGTGGCAGAGCATTATGTGGTCGTTGTACATCACAACGTTTAGCGATTCCAGCAATGGGTTTTGAATTTGAAGTTCGCGTTTGTGATCCGTGCCACATTCAACTCAAAGCAGCAAAGTGAGTTTGTTTAATCGAATTAAATTTTATTTTTACCATTCTACTATACCTACAAATCGAATTATTTCAACTAATACGGCATATCTCTTCTTTTTTTTCAACGAATAGCCAAACATCAATGGCATCATTCCATGATGCGAAACACAGTATCACATCAATGGATCTTGATGTATCACGTAGAAAGTTATTGACTGTTGGACAGGATCGTGTCATAAAGATATGGGATATCACTGCACTTCTCCAATAAGGAGAAAAAATGGGTAAAAAATATACTTCAGTCCTGTGATGGAATTAATGATAGAGAAAAAAGCTCGGATTAATTGCGTATCGTTATGCACGGATTTTTTTACGTGCATCCACGTAACCAAAAATCATATTCCATCGAATAAATAAACGAGCCTCGTTCTCAGATACACAGATGAATAATTATTATACACATATGAATGGAAAAGGTATTACGAACTATTTTTCTGGAATGCAAGACTCACAGTATACAAATTCAACTATATGAGCTGTCGAATTATGTCCAACTACAATATGACTATTGTAAATAATGCAAGAATTTGCTGAGAAAATTCTATGCCTACAAAGGAAGAAAAGAGAGGGAAAAAAAAATTACTGAAATACTTCTATACACAAAAGTCCGTCGACTATTTGGGATATTTAATATCAAAAAGAATAAAATTCTAATAAATTCAATTTCAACATCGAATATTAGACTGTGAATCGGAAAATTGCGAGCCTTTGAGACGATTGATGGAAAAAATACAAACAAAACGTCTCTCAAATCCATTGCAATATTTTCAACTATATTTTTCATGCTTAGATAACATCTATATGTTCTTTTTCGAGCACTTTTTCTTTCACTCGATAAGTATTGAGAAGAAGGGAATAATTAATTCATTTCTATCATCACATTCTGTGTCACACTTGGATAAAAAAAAACAAAAAAGGTGTGATAACACTGTGACCCAATTTACAGCGATTCTGCGCTTCCATATAGAAATAATGATGTAATAATATATAAAAATATAAACATAGAAAGTTTTGGACGAACCATGGAAAAAGAAGAGAATAAAAGTAATGAAAAAAAAAAGGAAAATAATCAGTGATTAAAAAAGAATGCAATGCAAAGAACTCATGTGTAACCGAGTCTATACAAAAATAAAACGCTTCTGTTATAATCAACATTAATATACTCTAATAAATATAATTATACACATGTACATCTATGAAAAAAATCATATATATGTGAATACGCTCTATAAATATAAAATTTATGCGATCATGTGTGAATTAATGAAATGTACACATTTGTTATTAATATGTAACAGTGAAAAGTTCACAAAAGATGTAAATTAGGTTTATAACAAACATAACGATACAGCGGGTGGGCGGCGGCCGGTCATGGAGTTTTGCTCATATACCTACGTTACAGAGATGTGTTATAAACTCGCAGGTAGAAGTGCGCTGCGCTCACCGCGACGATGGTATACATATATGAGAAGAGTACAAGTATACTCTTCGACTCCACGACCACCTTCTTCCACCTCTTCCACCTGAGTGGCTTGGTGATGGCGGGGCCCCGCCGAGTCTCGTCGAAACTCGCCGAGCGGACGTGTTAATGTGCCGGTCACCGTGGCCTGTTGCCGCCACCGCTTCTGTCCCAACTATTGTTTCGTATACACCTGATGGTTTTTTTTTACTTGTGTTTAGATTTACAACACATAGTTGAACATATTCAATGGTTTTGTGATTCATAAATTGAAGTGTGCACCGAGGTTTTGTTTGGAATATCCGCGATTAATAGTGCAAAGACCATTATCAACGCAGCCTCTCCGTGATCTTTACGTCTTTCTCTACTGATATCGCATTTTCTCTCTCGCATCACCTCAATCTTTATCTAACTCTCTCTTTTCAACTCTTCTCCTTCTCTCCCATCCTCCACGTCGTCACAGTCAACAGGAGTTTTACACTCGGAATGATATTAACAAGGGTAACATCACCTAGACGACGACGCGAGTTATTATAGTGCATTGTCAGAGAGAAAATAAAATAAAACTCCAGCTGTAAATTAAAAAGATAAAAAGAGTAATACAGTGTTTGATTTTTGTGGTGATTTGTTACAATTATTTTTTCTTCCATTCAATGGATCTACACTCGTGAATGCAAACTCGTGTTCTATCTATTATTTTCTCCACGTCGTTTCACATCAAGTCCACAAGGTATGTTAACACAGTAAGAAATAAATTTGTAACGAGAGCATGTCAATAGATGTTATTATACATGTATGTGTCTGTCTGTCAGTATGTTTGTGCATTGGTGACTGGTATGTGGTGGGACTGAAATTCACGCGGCACTACAAAATGCAGCGTAAACTCAAAAAAAAATGTAATGTGATAAGCATTGCTTTGATTTCGTAATCAAATTCATTGTGGCGCGGGTGAAAGAGCAACTCACGCGGTGAATTGCCACGCATTGTGTTTTGAGTACCTACAACTGCGGTAGAAGTTAGGCGGCATTGGATTACAAACTCTCCCATTTCATTATGGACGATCAAATGTGGAAAAAGCTAAAAAAAAATCGCGATGACGCAGACGGTATTTTTTTCTTCCCTGTGTGCCCCCGCTAACGTCCCGTGTAATATATACATAAAGGGGCGCGCAGGTTGCAGGCTTCGGTGGAAGCCACCTCGACGCACTCAATGTGTCTTGTTTCCTCTCATATAATATTCACATATCTCTCACTCTTTTCCTCTTTTTTCCTCCACCCATTTCCGCTTTTTTTTTATCTTCGACACGCATCTCTTGTCTCACTAACATTTTTATTCAATAATTCAATTGCGGACCATTAGACTCACAGGCGAATTTCCTTGAACTTCTCTGTGCATTGCAGTTTACTCATATTGTTGAACTACATTAAAATAATCATGGATGGTTAAGTGCACGCAAGATCGCATTCGAATTCGATGACAAATCAGTGAAATAAGAAATATAAGGAGAACTTTTGCTTGAAAAGTATGTGGATGTGTATTTATGCTATTACATCCATCTGTAAAAATGTTTGTTGCACATCATATGAAAATTGTGTCAATGCCAACGAGATGCACAATGTACACTTACTTATATGTTCTTGTAGTCATCAATTATTTATACATGTCGTTAAGACCCAAAGTACCATGTTGTACTAAAGAAATTTCTCTTCATATTTGCAATGCGCACCAATGTGGACTTTGCAAGCAAAATAAAAGTAAACCTGTTGGTGACAATGGAAACTTGTTAACAAGTCATTTTCATGGAGGAAAAAATTTAAAAAACTCGTCTCGTCAACGATAATTATTCGATTTCTATTAGCCCAGAGCCATTTGCTTGAATTATCGTTCAACGATTGGCTTTCACTCGTTTTCACGATGACAAATGTTATTTTTGTTTTTTTTTCTTCATTTATTTTTCCTGTACAAAATGAGTTTGAATGATTCATTCATGTTTGCTGTTAAACAGACTTTATTGTTTAATCAGCTTGTAAATAATCTCCATTTATACTGTGAATTGTTGCGTGATCATTGACAGACGGTGGAAGCGAGAATAGTATGCGAGTACGAGGGGCTTGACACTGACCCCAGACGTAAAGCGGTATATAATACAACAGACTCACCGTGACATTCACACGCCTTCTCGGATTTCTGTAAAGTAATGCACAGCAAGATCAATAACCGATCCACTGGTGTTGGAGAGTTGTTTAGGTATTTGATTGAAAAGTAAACCGGATCCACTTTCAACTCATACTTCGTCCATTGGAATTTCAGTGACATGAAAAAAAAAGTGGTCCTGGCTGTTACTTAAATAGCAATTAATCCTATAATGCCTTTACGGACATGGATATACATGCATCAATACCAAATTGATATTCAACTCATATCCATGTGTAGAGTACAGGGAATAAAAAATCGTCGAATCGATGAATACGCTTGAAATCAATCAATCTACGTCTTCCTGAATACTTTTTGGCGCTCTCCAACATCATCATCTTCTTGTCCTTCTAATTCCTTTTATCGATGGTGAGTTTGCAGCTGACAGGACACGAATGGTCTCTTGCACGCGGCGTAGACTGATGTCGCATAACCCACTTAGTGAACAGGTTTACAAGCCATATTTATAGCTAGCGCTGTACGGTTCTATGGTAACGGTCATCGGACCAGATATAACTAACTTGCTGCTATATTACACGGTTTATATTACCTTCTTTTGCTTCAGACACCTTCTTCATCTTCCTTCTTCTCTAAATTTTTTTATATCTTCAACTAACTTTCTTTGGTTCGTATAGTTCAACATCATCGCTGTCATTGAGTTCGGAATACTCGTTGAGGATACCAGACATCTTCATTTTCTTGCTTCACTTCCTTTTTATATTCCTGTGTACTTCGAAGTAATGACACTCAATCTGTATGGTACGGATGCATCCCGACTTTTTTCAATCATCTACCTCAAATGTTTAAAATACTATTTAAGGTAACTAAACAGCTTCTTCTAACTTTTTTTCCGGTTAATTCATTCCTGTCTTTATTGTGTATCGTGTATTTCTAATATGTAGGTATTCCCTGAAAAGTTGAGATGAACATAAAGGAATCGTTGCCGAGATATATCAGACTCTGAATATCCATGTTATATAGGAACTTCTAGTCTCATTTCAAAACACATCGTATATAAAAACACGTAAAATGACTAAGAATGGAAATTGCCAACCATCTCCATCCATTCCATACATTATATCCTTAATCTTCTCGAACTTTCTTTCATTTGTGAGATATGGAGATATTTTAATTGCATCCTCTCAAATCGAATACTTCGAGAGAAATAAGTAAGACACGTAGAGCAAACAAGAATTAAGGACACCAGACACTTTCATCATCTTCCTTCATTTCTTATTTTAGTTTTCCTCACCTGCAAGTGAATTAAATTATGTTGTATCCTCTATTAAAATGAAATACTTCATAAGACATACCATAACATGTAATCAGACGTGCAAGCGTTATACTTACAGTGTTTTTGTTTTTATTAGTTACTTTTCATTTCGTTTTCTGATTGCTCCGCTTGATTGAAATTCACCTTCACTGTTAGAGGTTATGTAAGATTTATCGTACATTTGAATTTAACAGGATGAATTAAATTTTATTCAATGAGAATTCAACGACAACGAGAGCATTTCGAACATTAATCTGTTTACAGTTGTTTATATTTCAATATCATAAATATAACAGTTATCATGCATCAAATGAATATTCTAGATATATCTTCATTAATGTTTATCAAGATGTGCATACAATGGTATATCATTTCAGGTGGCGGGCCGGCGCGTGCGGCGAACGCGACTCGAGAAATGGTCATCGTTACCCGAGTGAGTAATTCATTTCAAAATAGATATACAAATAAATTTATATTGTATTTAAAGTTCATGATAATGTTGATCCACCGTTGAGTAGTCCAAACTGTAATACAGCTTTCCCCGAACTCGGTCAGTAGGAATCTGTGACGGCGAGTGCCATTGGGTCAAAATGTTCATTACACATATTCATATATATATTTACCATGGCCATATTCGAAAAGAAAGTATCGATGTTTGATATTCCTATTCAAATTACCATTCTCCTTTCATTGGAAAGAAGGTTTTGAGAATACATGCGATTACAAAATCAAATAATTATGGGGAATTCTTTACGTAAAGGATAAGTGTTGGAAAAGATGAACAAAAAATTGGTAATGAATTGTCTGCGATCAGAAAAAAAAAAGCTGTCATAATTATTGCATGAGCGTTTTCATGCGTGTGTGTGTGCCCGCCAAAGAACGGACGAACCAAGCGGCTCTCCGCGCTCTCCCAATGTTCCAAGAGACCGAACAATTGGGCCGGACGTTAAAATATCGTTGGTATATGCGGTAGTGAGTGACGACCAAGTGTGCAATGGGAATCGTTCGCTCGAATACTCATCATCGTCACATTTAAACACCATACACGCCCATATAACGTTTCTGTAATTGGAATAAACTTCTTTTGTTGTTGGAAAATAAATATTTGAATATAAATAAAGTAGATGATGTAAAATCTGGAAAATGCTCATTGTCATGATGATAATTATTCTCTCTTTTAGGGTGATTATATATGGATCGAGCCAATATCAGGAAGGGAATTCGATGTAGCTATTGGTGCGAGAGTCATTTCCGCAGAAGGAAGACGAATTCAAGTTAAAGACGACGATAATAAAGAACAATGGCTCACACCGGAAAGGAGAATAAAGGCAATGCATGCCACATCTGTTCAAGGTGTCGAGGATATGATAAGCCTTGGAGATCTCCACGAGGCTGGTATTCTCAGAAATCTCCTTATACGATACAACGAGAATCTCATATATGTGAGTTCATTAATTATTATAGCAAGAGACAACACAATACTGAGTGATTTTTGCTCAACATTTTTTCCAAGAAATGAAGCAGTTGATTTTATGATTCTGACATCTGTTGGCAGTATGAAAATAACGGCAAATGGCAATATTTTGCTTTTTATGACTTGTACGCCGATTATCGATCTCGTTACTGATCAAAATTTGTGCAAGAGTTAATTACTTCCTGACATTTTGAACTATTGAAAATTAATTGGCCTATTTTTTTTTACAATCTTTGCGAGTATCGTCATTGTCACAACCAAAAGCATTGCGGGTTCTGATGAGTACCATTTCCCTCTTTCACTAGTGAAAGCTGGGAAGAAGTAACCGCAATTTCATCACTTCATTTAAGTGGCCATTAAGGTTAACAATTGTTCGTTAACTATTGGGAAGGTGCCAACATGTACTCACACTTAAGGATGTTCGTAAAGAAAATTTGCAAGAAGACAAGAGTCTCATAGAGTGTGAGACGGTTTCCTTTGAATGAAATCTATTGAGAAAATTATCGAAAGCGAAGAGAGTTTGACATGTTCTTGAGTCCATGTGAATCATTGGAATTATGTATCGAGATCTATTCTTATATTGCGGAAAAACCTAGAAACATGTATTGAAACTTATAGAAATTTTGAAGGACTGTTGAGAAAAACTTGCAACACATCGCACGCAAGCAGTTTATATTCTTGGATAAGATGTCACTCATTTACATTTTACTTTTTATTTCACCAACAATTACTAACGTTCTATTTCTTTACAGACATACACTGGCTCCATTCTAGTCGCCGTGAATCCATATCAAATCTTACCGATATACACTGCCGAGCAAATAAAATTATATAAGGACAGAAAAATTGGTGAATTACCACCACATATTTTTGCAATAGGCGATAATAGTTATGCTCATATGAATCGCTATGGCCAAGATCAATGCATTGTTATCAGTGGTGAAAGTGGTGCTGGCAAGACTGAAAGTACTAAATTGATCCTACAATATTTAGCAGCAATCAGTGGCAAACATTCGTGGATAGAGCAACAAATCTTGGAAGCTAATCCAATTTTAGAAGCATTTGGTAATGCCAAAACCGTGAGAAATGATAATTCTTCGCGATTTGGAAAATACATCGACATACATTTTAATGATCAAGGGGTAATTGAAGGAGCGAAAATTGAGCAATACCTTTTGGAAAAGTCACGAATTGTATCACAGAATCCCGAGGAAAGGAATTATCATGTATTTTATTGCATGCTTGCGGGACTATCATATGAGGAGAAAAAGAAATTGGAGCTCGAGGACGCATCACAGTACAGGTACTTGATGGGTGGTGGTAGTATCACGTGCGAGGGGCGTGACGATGCTGCCGAATTTGCTGATATCAGATCAGCGATGAAAGTATTACTTTTCTCTGACAATGAAATCTGGGAAATATTAAAACTTCTTGCGGCACTTCTTCATATGGGTAACATTAAATACCGAGCGACAGTTGTTGATAATTTGGACGCTACAGAGATCTCGGAACACACGAGTGTGCAAAGAGTCGCACATCTATTGGGTGTACCGGTACAATCACTTGTTGATGCTCTAACACGAAGAACAATATTTGCACATGGTGAAACTGTAGTTTCTACACTGTCAAGAGAACAATCTGTTGACATACGCGATGCATTTGTCAAGGGAATTTATGGTAGACTATTTGTTCACATAGTGAAACGGATAAATGAAGCTATTTACCGTCCGAAAAATATATCTCGTAGTGCAATTGGTGTATTGGATATATTCGGCTTCGAAAATTTTGATCATAATAGTTTTGAACAATTTTGTATTAACTACGCTAATGAAAATCTGCAACAATTTTTTGTGCAACATATCTTCAAACTAGAACAAGAAGAATATAATCATGAGGGTATCAACTGGCAACATATAGAATTTGTTGACAATCAAGACGCACTCGATCTTATTGCCATCAAGCAATTGAATATCATGGCATTGATCGATGAAGAATCGAAATTTCCGAAGGGGACTGATCAAACAATGTTAGCAAAGATTCACAAGACACATGGAACGCATAGAAATTATCTGAAACCAAAATCCGATATCAACACGTCATTTGGATTGAACCATTTTGCTGGGGTGGTTTTTTACGATACAAGAAGTTTTCTGGAGAAGAATCGAGATACATTCAGTGCTGATTTACTTCAACTTATTCATATATCATCGAATAAATTTCTTCAAACATGTTTTGCTGAGGACATTGGCATGGGTTCAGAAACACGGAAGCGAGCACCCACTCTTTCAACACAATTCAAAAAATCATTGGACTCTTTAATGAGAACTCTGTGCAATTGTCAACCATTTTTCATTCGGTGTATTAAACCGAATGAATACAAAAAGCCAATGATGTTTGATCGTGGATTGTGTTGTCGGCAATTGAGATATTCTGGAATGATGGAGACTATCAGAATACGTCGTGCAGGTTATCCGATACGTCATGCATTCCCTGAATTCGTTGAGAGATATCGTTTTCTTCTGTCAGGTATTCCACCAGCTCACATGACAGACTGTCGCGCCGCGACAGCCCGGATATGTCATCATGTTCTAGGCAGATCGGATTATCAACTTGGTCACACAAAAGTTTTTCTCAAAGACGCTCATGATTTATTCCTTGAGCAAGAACGTGATCGTGTCCTCACACGAAAAATTCTCATTCTTCAACGCAACATACGCGGCTGGGTTTATCGACGTCGATTTCTCCGTATGCGTGCAGCTGCCGTTGTTGTACAAAAATTATGGCGTGGATATGCACAACGACAGAGATATAAACGAATGCGAAGTGGTTATATGAGATTGCAAGCATTAGTAAGATCCCGGGTGCTTTCACATCGTTTTCGACATTTACGTGGTCACATTGTGGCACTTCAGGCACGAGCACGTGGACATTTAGTCAGACGAATGTATCGAAATAAAATGTGGGCTATTGTGAAAATTCAAGCACACGTACGCCGACTGATTGCTCAAAGGAGGTTCAAGAAAGTCAAATATGAATATCGTTTACACATTGAGGCACTACGTCTGCGGAAAAAGGAAGAGAGAGAATTGAAAGATCAGGGTAATAAACGTGCAAAGGAAATAGCTGAGAAACATTATCGCGATCGTATGCAAGAATTGGAGAGAAAGGAAATTGAAATGGAAATTGAAGATAGACGTAGGATGGAGATAAAGAAAAATCTTATTAATGATGCTGCGAAAAAGCAGGATGAACCTGTCGATGACAGTAAATTGGTTGAAGCTATGTTTGATTTTCTGCCCGATTCCAGTAGCGAAGCACCAACACCTGCACGTGAAACGTCAGTTTTCAATGATCTCCCAGCCCCAAAAGCAGATCAACAAGAAATAATAAGCCCTGTACAAACCGCATCGGAAGATGAGGAAGATTTGTCAGAATTTAAGTTCCAAAAATTCGCGGCGACATATTTCCAAGGCAATATCACACATCAATATTCGAGGAAGCCATTGAAACATCCACTATTGCCACTCCACACTCAAGGTGATCAGCTGGCTGCCCAAGCACTCTGGGTAACGATTTTGAGATTCACAGGAGATTTACCAGAGCCAAGGTATCATACAATGAATCGTGATACGACATCAGTAATGTCAAAAGTTACAGCAACACTTGGAAGGAATTTTATACGGAGTAAAGAATTTCAAGAGGCACAAATGATGGGCATGGATCCAGATTCATTCAAACAAAAACCCCGATCCATTCGTCATAAGCTCGTTTCTCTAACATTGAAACGGAAAAATAAATTGGGCGAAGATGTACGAAGAAGATTACAGGAAGATGAATACACAGCAGACAGTTATCAATCCTGGTTGGAATCACGGCCGACATCGAATTTAGAAAAATTGCATTTCATAATTGGCCATGGGATATTACGTGCTGAACTACGAGATGAAATTTACTGTCAAATATGCAAACAGCTTACTAATAATCCATCCAAATCATCGCATGCAAGAGGGTGGATACTTTTGTCACTGTGCGTTGGTTGCTTTGCACCGTCTGAGAAATTCGTAAATTACCTTCGCGCGTTTATCAGAGAAGGACCGCCAGGGTATGCGCCGTATTGTGAAGATCGTTTGAAACGAACATTCAATAATGGCACGAGAAATCAACCGCCAAGTTGGCTCGAACTTCAAGCAACGAAATCAAAAAAACCCATCATGCTTCCAATCACATTTATGGATGGTAATACAAAGACTTTGCTCGCTGATTCAGCCACAACTGCACGTGAACTTTGCAATCAACTTTCTGATAAAATCTCATTGCGAGATCAGTTTGGATTTTCATTATACATAGCGTTGTTTGATAAAGTTTCATCATTAGGAAGTGGTGGTGATCACGTAATGGATGCAATATCGCAATGTGAGCAATATGCAAAAGAGCAAGGTGCGCAGGAAAGAAATGCTCCTTGGCGTTTATTCTTTCGCAAGGAAATATTTGCACCATGGCACGAACCGACTGAGGATCAAGTTGCAACAAATCTTATTTATCAACAAGTCGTACGAGGTGTTAAGTTCGGCGAGTACCGATGCGATAAAGAAGAAGATCTTGCAATGATTGCTGCCCAACAATATTATATCGAATATCATACAGACATGAATGTTGATCGACTATTCGCTTTGTTGCCAAATTATATCCCAGATTATTGTCTAACGGGAATTGATAAAGCTATTGACAGATGGGGTCATCTTGTTCTTCAAGCTTATAAAAAAAGTTATTACCTGAAAGAAAAGGTTCCAGCATTGAGAGTTAAAGAGGATATTGTTGGCTATGCGAAATTCAAGTGGCCACTACTTTTCTCAAGGTTCTACGAGGCATATCGCAATTCTGGTCCGAATTTACCGAAAAATGATGTAATTATCGCTGTTAATTGGACGGGTGTTTATGTTGTTGATGATCAGGAACAAGTTTTACTTGAGCTCTCATTCCCCGAAATCACCACCGTGTCTAGTCAAAAAACAAACAAAATGTTTACACAAACGTTTAGTTTATCGACGGTGCGCGGAGAAGAGTTTACATTCCAGAGTCCAAATGCTGAGGATATTCGTGATTTGGTTGTATATTTTTTGGAAGGTTTGAAAAAACGTAGCAAATATGTCATAAGTTTGCAGGATTATAAACCACCAGGTGACGGTGGATCGTCATTATTGAACTTCCAGAAAGGTGATTTAATTATACTAGAGGAGGAGAGTACTGGTGAAACAGTTTTAAATTCTGGTTGGTGCATTGGTATGTGTGAGAGAACTGGCGAAAAAGGTGACTTTCCTGCTGAAACAGTTTATGTACTTCCATCATTGTCTAAACCACCCAATGATATATTGGCGTTATTCAGCATTGAAGGTACAGAGAGTAGTCGAAGACTCTATCCACAGCAGATGAATGGAGTAGAGCCTCGCGATAAACCGCACACACTTCTCGAATACGCCATTGATCACTTTAGAACTCCACCCAAAAGAACAATGTCGAAGGCATTGACGCTAACAGCTGCACGGAGAGGACATGTGGATGAACTATGGCGACATTCACGTGATCCAATTAAAGCTCCATTATTGAAAAAACTCGTGGCAAAAGAGGAGCTCGCGGAAGAAGCGTGCTTTGCCTTCAATGCAATTTTGAAGTACATGGGCGACTTACCAACGAAAAGACCTAGAATTGGAAATGAGTATACTGATTTAATTTTCGATGGCCCACTAAAGAACGAGATACTTCGTGATGAAATTTATTGTCAGATTATGAAACAGTTAACGGATAATAGAAATAGATTAAGCGAGGAACGTGGATGGGAATTGATGTGGCTTGCTACTGGTTTATTTGTATGCAGTCAGAGTTTACTCAAAGAACTGACGCTTTTTTTGCGCACACGGCGGCATCCTATATCACAGGATTCTCTTCAACGATTACAAAAGACACTGAGAAATGGCCAGCGAAAATATCCACCACATCAAGTTGAAGTTGAAGCTATTCAACATAAAACCACTCAAATTTTCCACAAGGTGTATTTTCCAGATGATACTGACGAAGCATTCGAAGTTGATTCATCAACGAAGGCTAAAGATTTTTGTCAAAATATAGCACAACGATTAAATTTAAGATCCGCGGAAGGTTTCAGTTTATTTGTCAAAATTGCTGATAAAGTCATATCTGTTCCGGAGGGTGACTTCTTCTTTGATTTTGTAAGACATCTAACTGACTGGATTCGGAAGACTAGACCATCACGTGAAGGTGATTCTATTGTTTCATTTTCATAGATGCAACTTCATTCGCATTGGTGAAAAAAATCATTATGAATTGAATAATTTTATAGGTGTCTCGCCACAATTTACTTATCAAGTGTTTTTCATGAAGAAATTGTGGACCAATACCGTGCCTGGGAAAGATAGGAATGCTGATTTAATTTTCCATTTCCATCAAGAGCTTCCGAAATTATTGAGAGGTAAATTGAAAGAAATTTCGAACACGCTGACCTATCATTGATACATTTTTCTCTTCCATCTAGGATATCATAAATGTACGAAGGAAGAAGCGTCAAGACTAGCAGCACTCGTGTACCGTGTGAGATTTGGTGAAAGCAAACAGGAACTTCAAGCAATACCGTAAGTCAATTTCAAACAGATAATCTCATCACATGAATCATAACTAATTTTTTCATAAATGTGTTGTGTTAATTTTGTAGTCAAATGTTACGAGAGTTAATACCAGGTGATTTAGTTAAAATTCAGAGCGCCAACGACTGGAAACGTTCGATTATAGCAGCTTATAATCAAGACGCAGGTAATAGAAAATTCTCCAATGGAATCTTTACATACCATGAATATATGAAAATTTTGTTATTCACGATTCATATGAACTTGTTATTTGTATTTTTTATCAAGGAATGAGCCCTGAGGATGCCAAAATAACATTCTTGAAAATAGTTTATCGTTGGCCTACTTTCGGATCAGCATTTTTTGAAGTGAAACAAGGCACCGAACCGAACTATCCAGAATTATTGTTAATTGCAATCAATAAACACGGAGTCAGTCTCATCCATCCACAAACAAAGGTGAGAAAAATCATTCATCCATCGTAGATTGTGCCTTGTTATTACAGAAAATATACGAATAAAATTTCTTTCACAACAGGACATTCTCGTGACTCATCCATTTACCAGAATCTCCAATTGGTCATCAGGCAATACATATTTCCATATGACAATTGGCAATCTTGTCAGGGGGTCTAAACTTCTTTGCGAAACATCACTTGGATATAAAATGGATGATCTCCTTACTTCATATATTTCTTTAATGCTCACTAACATGAACAAACAACGAACGATAAGAATACCGAAATCATAGACATCTGCTTCGTTCACATGTCGAATTCTTAATTCAAAACAATACTACACAGAAGTTTTGAAATATGTACAAACCCGCGCACTTTGTTTGTTCGCTTTTCTTCCCTTCATTAGCATTGTACATGAATTTATTTTCATATCATATACACTGTATCGGAATGGAATTTGTAAAATATTATCTCTTTACATTTTGCGAAGAATGCGTCAAAAAATTTACGATGAAGTTCTGTAACGCCACAAATGGGTAAATGTGTGTATATATACATAACACGTAAAATAATAACATGTTTATATATAATACATTATAAATCTTTATTGTTGAGAAAAAATGTGCATAATATATTTTTGCTATTCTTAATTTGCACATATTTTTTCTCTCTAGCATCGTTTCCGTCCGTGTTTTGAAGGAAAGACAAAAAATAATGGATAAAACGTATACATAGGTATAATGATTAACAGTGTGCAGTTATTTTTTCTTTAGCTGTTGTGAATTATTAGGATATAACTACAGGCACCTTCTTCACAATGGGAATTCTCTAATTGTGGGTAAATTCCCACAGATCATTCCACAATATTATGTCGCGGCAACAATAACGACGTTTGAGAAGGAATATTTCATGCGGTTGTAGTTTAAAAATATACATATATATACATTCATAAAATTGATGTTATCTCGTTTCCTCTCGAACTGTGCTATATCCATGTACATTTTTCTTCCACAGGTGGAAGTCGTGGGATAGTCGATAAAAAGCTCACACTTTATTTTGTTATTAGAATCCATGGATAATCCTGTAACTATTTTTTACTATGAATTTATATAATAAATTCGGAATGAATAAAAGAAGAAAAAAAAGAATAGAAGTGACACTCTGGAAAAAGGCAATTTTATACTCAATTTATTTTGCACTCATCTCACGTTCATA